>JAZDUH010000305.1:0-17500 GCA_036419115.1 Scarus forsteni | reverse complement strand
TGGGAAGGGGAGAAGTGGAAAGGGGAAAAAAAAAAAAACTAAACAAAACAAAAAAACACACACACAATCACACACCACATATACGCACACATATCTTATACACCAAACAGCTCACTCCTTTTTTTGTATTTTTTTTCAACTTTATTTCTTCTCTGTTTTCTGTTATGTAACTTTGCCTGTTATATGTCTATTTTTGCCTGTCTTTGTCTCTATCTGTTTTGTTTGTTTGTTTTTGCAATAATAAATTTAAGAAAAAGAAAAAGAAAAGAAGTGCCTGTGCACTGATACACTGAATATAAAACAATGATTGGCTGCACACTTGTGTGAATTTTTATGGTTACTGTAAAGAAGTGGGCCTGCACAGACATTTACCAAAAGGAAAAATGGGTAACTCTAATGAGTCATTGCCATTCACATTGTGTGCTGCATTTCTATAATTGGGTTTTCAATTTTGCACTTCAGTGTGCTATGAATGCTTGGTGGTGTGCAGCAAATGCTGAGCTGTGTGTATCAATTGACTGGTATGTGTGGGTCATTCAAGAATGTGGCTGTGTGTATCAAATGAGAACACAAGTTCCATTTTTGTGAACAGTTAGTTTTTCACAGTTCTTAACACGCGTTTCTCAAAACACTAACGGATTCCTTCAAATTGTACACACAAACCTGAAAACCTCACACACAAAATGCCAAACCTGACACTCCTTTTCAAGATGACTCTTTGCCATCAAATCTCTGAGCTGTTCACAAAATGGAACTCGTGTTCTCATTTGGTACACACAGCCACATTCTCCAATGACGCACACATACCAGTCAATTGATACACAGCTCAGCATTTGCTGCACACTACCAAGCATTCACAGCACACTGAAGTGCAAAATTGAAAACCCAATTATAGAAATGCAGCACACAATGTGAATGGCAGTGACTCATGAGAATTACCCCATTTTTCCTTTTGGAAAATGTCAGTGTAGTCCACTTCTTCAAACATAAAATATCACACAAGTATGCAGCAAATCATTGTTTTATATACAGTGCTTCAGTGCACAGGCATTTCTAAAGAAAATGTACAAAAAAAAAAAAAGTCAAAGGTTACACTAGATCACATCAAGTCTCCTGTTTCTACCTGGCCAGAGGGCCTCATCCACATTGCAGAGGATGGCCTCTCTGGCATCACCACAGGGCTCCTCCATTGCCTCCTCATTCTCCTCCATCTCCTCCTTGTCCTCCTCCTTCTCCATCTCCTCCACCTCCTCGTCCTCCTTCTCCATCTCGTTCTCCTCCTCGTCCTCATCCTCTTCCTCCTCTCACTCTTACCCCTCTCCTTCTCTGGTTGTCTTTGTCCATTGTTCAGTGCTCACCGAACAAAGCTGAGGCTCAAGGCCCTTTTATGCTGCACTTCTTAGGATACGCCTGAGACTGAACCCCCATCCCAAGACTCCCTCTGCCAAGCTTCACGACGTCCTTCCAGACCACCAAACTCACAACATACAGTATCTGACGAAAGTGAGTACACCCCTTACATATTTGCAAATATTTTATTATGTCTTTTCATGGAACAACAGTGAGGAAATGACAATTTGATACAGTGTACAGTGGTGAGCTTGTAAAACAGTGTAAATTTAATGTCCTCTCAAAACAACTCGACATACAGCCATTAATGTCTAAACTGCTGGCAACAAAAGTGAGTACACCCATTAGTGAAAGTGTCCAAATTGAGCCTCAAAGTGTCAATATGTTGTGTGGGTGGCATTGTTTTTCAGCACTGCCTTAACCTTCTTGGGCATGGAGTCACCAGAACTTCAAATTTTGCCACACTCTCAAAAAAGAATTCCCGTGGCAAAATGTGAAGCTCTGGTGACTCCATACCCAAGAGGGTCAAGGCAGTGCTGCAAAATAATGGTGGCCACACAACATATTGACACTTTGAGGCTCAATTTGGACACTTTCACTTCTGGGTGTACTCACTTTTGTTGGCAGCAGTTTAGACATTAATAGGAGTTGTTTTGAGACAATAAAGGACCTCTTTCACAATACATGTAATTTTGCCCACAGCCCAATTTTTGTTTATTGTGTGGTATTTGTAGTACACCCAGAGACTCCCAAGAATATACCTTTAGAAAATCCAAAAGTCGTCCAGGGCCTGTACTATGACCTATTTTATGATCATTGCCATAGGTGTGAGCCAGGGTGCACACTTTACCCCAAAACTTACTCAAACACAAATAATAAATCATCAAATTGGGTCAAATCACCTTCACTGAAGTCTGGTGCATCTTTTGAAATCAAATGTAAAGCTAAGTATTACAATTGAAAGAATATTTAATTATATATATATATATATATATATATATATATATATATATATATATATATATATATATATATATATATATATATATATATATATATATATATATATATATATATATATATATATATATATATAATATATTATATTAAATATTTAATAATTTAATAATAGAATTTTAACTGGGGGGAAAAAATTGTTTTTTTTATGATTTTTTCAACAAATTCAATTCTCTAGAGATGTATCTGACCAACTTACAGTTGCTGTACAACTAAAATACTTACAAATTATTTGACCACATATATATTCTCAAAGTGGGAAAAAAATCATCAAATTCTGAGACCGGTAAAGTTGTTCAATTAACAGGTTGGGTTACTGTGGTAGAATCAGGATACTGTTCCATGTGTTGTATATCAGGGAACCTTTAAAGATTTCTTCAGAATTCATCCTTTAAGTATGATTTCTTTTAGAATTTGAATGCTAGATTCAAAACAAACATTTCACATGAAATGTTATTCATTTTAATATTGAACAGCCACAAAGGGCCTGTATATTATGCCTTTGTGATGAGATAATAATGAGCCATTGATACAAGTAAAAACCGATGCAGTTTTGGATTGTTGTAATCAGATTGTATATATCTACAATGACAGCAATACATAAACATTACTTCTGTCAATTTCTGTTTCTAGTACTTATATATACATGTAATCTGTTTTATGGCCTTCGTGTCTTTTTGCATAGCAACGGCTTGGACAATTTTAATTTGTAGACTGGAACTATAGTGAGGGAAAGGGGATCTGAGAAATCCATAAGATGTATGATTGGCTGGTTATTTCATAGAATGGAGTCTTTGAATTTGCTTGTGTATGGTTGGAGGGGTTTCTGATTTTGAAAATGTTTATAATATCCCAAATAATAGATTACAGATGCAACATGTGCACACATGCCAGAGGTTCTCTTTCCAGCAGGACAGAGACAATAATATGCCTTCACAGGATCATCTGATGCATTCTTGTCAAATTTAATCCAAACATTGTATTTTATTTGAGATCTGGGACGAGAATGAATCTGTCCCCTAATGAGGTCAGCATCATGCTGGTAAACCCAAATCTCATAGTCACCATCATATTTTGATGCTCAGCAATGTAGCCAGGGGACTGTTTGATTTGGTATGTACCGCATGTTATGGTCTCAAGGTATTCCAGATCCACATGAGGGAACGAGATATCAGATGCTTCAAGCTTCTGCCATTCACTCTGAGCTCTACGTCACATATTTGGGTCTTCTGCAACTCGTTTTGACAAAACATTGTCTTTTTTTAAAAGTGAAAGCATACGCTGAGCCATCTTAGTATCTCATTCCTCTCGATCTGGATCTGAAACATATATTGGTCCTCTGAAGGCATTGAGACATGCAGTTACTTTGCGCACTAATTTGCCAATGACCTCAACGAAATAATTTGAGGTAAGTTGTTCCTTAAACAACATCCACTTCTTTAAACGCCCGTGGTAGGACTCTACTATCCATCTTGTTTTGGTACAGCAACGATCACTATTGGCTGTTGAGGAATCCAATTGGGATTTACCAGTTGGTAAAAATGACGGCATTCTAGCATCATACCCCAACTTAGCAAGAAGATCTAAGGCATCCCTGAAACCGCGATCTACAATCATATTGTCATTTGCTTCTAACCAAGATTTCAATATTTCAATTTTTTCCACGATGAGCCGAGTTATTGTTGCATCATTTACGTTACCATGGTAGGGACCAATAGTGTCTAAAACATATCCATCAGGCAGTACAACTGACATGAATTTTAGGTAATTTTGTTTTTTCTGTCCTCCGTAAGATGCCCTTTGAAACTGATGATCACTGCAATTGTTGAGGTAGATATATACCATCTAAGATAAGAGTGACCTGGTCACCATAAAAAGCTTTAGTAAAGACAGTGTTGTGAGTTATGGCATCGTGGCGTGAAATATGATTTGTGCCAAGGTATTTGGGAACAACTATTGTGCTCAAAACATCTGCAATTGTATGAAAATATCTTGACAGTGTAGCTTGGGAAAGATTAGTAAGCATGGTCATTTGATTCCATGAAAGTTTTGTTTTCAGTTTTGCCCAAAAGTAAAGAAGCAAATCTATTGCTCTGGAACTATCACTTGAACCTGAAACAAGATCAGATTCACACATGTCATACATGTTCTGAAATTGCACCAATGTCCAGCCAGTCCATGCATGGCAGTCAGAATCTGACAAGGTTTCAAACTTCAGTTTGGGTGATGTCTCATGTTTGGATACTTCATGTAGAATATATATAATATATATACTTCATATATAGAATATATGAAAAAAATATATAATTCAATTGAATGCACAATACTAAATTGAAGTTAACATCCATTTGCTGCAAATTGCATGAAATAAAACATTACCCTTGATATAATACAAGACATGGAACAGTATCCTGATTCTACCACAGTAACCCAACCTGTTAATTGAACAACTTTACGGTCTCAGAATTTGATGATTTTTTCCCACTTTGAGAATATATATGTGGCCAAATAATTTGTAAGTATTTTAGTTGTACAGCAACTGTAAGTTGGTCAGACACATCTCTAAAGAATTGAATTTGTTGAAAAAATCATAAAAACCTATTTTTTTTCCAGTTAAAATTCAATAACTTCTTTCAATTGTAATACTTAGCTTTACATTTGATTTCAAAAGATGCACCAGACTTCAGTGAAGGTGATTTGACCCAATTTGATGATTTATTATTTGTGTTTGAGTAAGTTTTTGGCTCACACCTATGGCAAATGATCATAAAGTAGGTCATAGTACAGGCCCTGGATGACTTTTGGATTTTTATTCTTGGGAGTCTCTGGGTGTACTACAAATACCACACAATAAACAAAAAATTGGGCTGTGGGCAAAATTACATGTATTGTGAAAGAAGTCCTTTACACTTTTTTACAAGCTGCCCACTCACAACTGTACACTGTATCAAACTGTCATTTCCTCACTGTTGTCCAGTGAAAAAATATAATCAAATATTTAGAGAAATGTGCGGGGTGTACTCACTTTTGTGAGATACTGTATCTTACTTCTCAGGTCTATCGCTCTAAATCTTCATTTAATGTTCAAATGCATGCTGTTTGTGGTGTGTCCTTGCTAGTGAACTCATTATTCTAATCTCAAAATGTCTGTCTTTTTGCAGGAAATGAATGAAACATTGTTTTTATAAGTTTATGTTACAATGTTATCGTAAAAAATTGTCCACAGAAGAAAATCTTAAGCCTACTTCATTAAGCCGTTTACCATCCATCCTCCGACAGCCTGGTCAAATTATGGGCTAACCTACATGTTACTTGGACTTGGCTGCGAACAGGGGTGCTAAATGAGTTTTAAAAAAGCACTTGTGCTACACTTTTTTTTGCTTTATGAATGTAACTGCCAGATCTGGTGTATAAATTGAAAAAAAAAGCATGTGTGTGCTTATTCGTAACAAAAACAACGTCTTCATTTTTGGGCTTTGCAGTGTGCTTGTATATTTACAACTTTACATATCGCGAACATTTCGGGTCAGTGCAGTAATACATTTTTAATTCTACAAGATTAAAATACCCTCCAAAACTTTTTAAAGTCGTATTTTTACGATTACTTTTACAGTGGCCCTCGTTTTCTCGCCTGCGTTTCAGAGATCAGGTAGTGAGCAGCCTACAACACCTCCACAAGATGGCGGCAGCTGACAACTGTCATACTTTTAGCTGTGCCAGGTTTTATTTTATTTTATTAAGACTTTTCACATCAGATTATGGTTCTGACAAGCCTGCTATTAGAAGAAATGAAAGTATGCCGAGAAACTTGCAGCAACATTATCTACACATTTACTCTTATTTCTTTTCATGTTATTTCCACTTTCAAATTACTTCAGAGGGGCCTGTCAATATCAGAAGTCGTGATCATTTTCCAGTCCCATTGGCTGCATTGTAAACCTTTTTAAAAATATTTTTTGAAGATGCTTTTCTGAAAAATGCAGCTGACCTTTTATGTGGAGACACTCATGCTGATCTGTGGATTTGTCAAGTCTCATAAAACCTATTATTTGATGCAGGCATATTGATCCTTCCCTTAAAAACACAAAATATTAGCCTGTTTGTATGGAAAGAAAGTGGAAAAGAATACATGAATAATTTGACAGATATTCAATCATGTTTTCAGAACTCCCTTTTCATTTTTTTGTTACCATTATTATTTGTTTTGAAGAAAAATTGATTAGACTTGTTGATTTTATCTTAATTGTGACTGAACTCGTCATATCGCTCCTCAACTTTCAGTCCTATTTGATCATTAATAAACTAAAAAAACAGTTTTTAAGACAATACTATAAACTAATTTCCAGAATTTTACACAGCTGCGGCTACATCTCAGTGCATCATGATTTATTTTGACTCAATTGGAGATCATGTGGATGTCGTAAAATCTGTGAATCATTCTTTTAGATAGGCTGTGCCTGTTAAAAGGATCAAGCAAATAATCATGATGATACTTTTTAAATAATCAAGCAGCCCTACCATGAAGTTAAAAACTAGAAAATGACATTTGAAAGGATCTTATTTTTCAGTTTTCTTGATTCTATAGTGTTGTTCCTGTCTTTGCAGTAGCAGCTTTTATTTTGAAATATCAAACCACAGCACAATGCGACACAGGAAGATCCGCAAACAACGTTGCCAAGTCCGCTGATTATAAGCGTGTTTTGACTTCTTTTCTGCTCATGCTTCTTTAAAGTATTGCTTTGCAGGTTGCTTTTTGCGACTTCTTGCAAAAATATTTAAGTATATTTGGGCTTGGGTTGATGGATGATTCTCCTATTTCTCTCCCAGCACCCTCTAATAAATTGCCCACGGACGGGACACGTGGGTGGAAATTCTAAGGGCCCACGATCAGCAGAGGTTCTAAAAATAATATAATAAAACCGCGGGTCATTTTTTAAATAAATTGGAGAGTGATTACTTTTCTTTCACACCATAATGATAGAAGAACCTGATTTTTTTCCCTTTCTTTTTGTCAACATACTGTATTTGAAGTATTTTTTGTGTAAAAATTGTGCTCAGGTTAGATGAGATAAACAAAGGAATTGACTTATTCACTCTTTCAGGGTAATCTATAGTCATTTCAGGCTGAGCAAAGAGAGAAAGTGGTCTGAGTTAGAAACTGGGGAGAGTGAAGAAAGACAGGCAAAAAAGAGGCTGGTCTGGACTCATAACAGTTACATCTAGAGACACAACTTCAGTAAGAGCAGGTCAGAACAAAATTTCTGACCATTGGGGCCCTTTAAAAAACATATACTTATTTAAAGTTTGGACACATTTTTCATGACGGAGGACTTTTTTAGCTGACTTTGCTGGGTTGCTTGTCAGTGGGGCCCACATTGATGTCTTTTCATGGAGCCCACATTTGCCCACAGTGGTGGTTGCCTGGTAACTGACATAAAGTGAAAGGATTACAGTAAATCATTTTAAAATCCAAATCTTAGTATGTATGTGTAATGTGTGTAGAATTTTACAAATCTTGGCTGTCTGTCATTTTTTGACACAGTAAGTAACCTCAAACATGCACTGTGCTGATTTCTCTCTGCATTTGTGTTGAAAAAGTGTAAAATTCCAAGTGGCACTGATGAGACAGGGGTTCTCTGTTTGACTCTTTTTCCACTTTTTTGGTGTTTTTTTTAAAATGATTTTCTTCTTTATAAACCCTGGCAGTGTGAATGCATCTGGCCATATTACAGTTCACTGACAGCAACACTTATCAGCCAAAGTGTAATACAAAAATAATAGCTTATCGGAACAAGTGGTGGGTTCTCATTATGGCCAAGAAGAGTATTAATTGAGAAACAACAAATTCATATATTAACTAACCCTTTTCTACAGGCATGTACCAAACTATTTATTTAAATCAGTATTGGTAGTTATGGAAATGTCACCAATATTTGCATCAAGGTTGTGAAGGTCTGTTTGTGGATGAGTGTTTTTGTTTTTTGCCCATCAGTCTTAAATTGAGAGTACAAGCTCCCCAAATAGGGCACATTTTCTGTCAGTATGTTTAGTATACTGTTGACTGTTGCCTTCAAAAATACCTTTTATATATGATATGGGTGTAATCTAAAAACTACGGAAGCCCTAAAAGGCCATGGTTTTTCCATGTTTTTATCTCGGGATAACGATGCCTGTTTTCTCGAGATCTCGACATAAATAACTCGTTATCACGGGATAACGACATAGATAAGTCGAGATCTCGAGAAAACAAGCTTCGTTATCTCGAGATAACGACATAAATAACTCGAGATCTCCGGAAAACGACTGAAATTAAGTCATTATCACGAGAAAATGGTGCTAAAAAACATGGAAAAACCATGGCCTTTTAGGGCCTCCGTAAAAAACAACTTATTTTAGTAATTTATATTTATCAATATCAATATTTGTTTCAGTTAGAATACGTTTTGAAGTAATGGCACATTGGATTTTTGCTTTTCTCAGCTAAATATATATTTTTGCATTAAATAAAAACATGGACATTGTTTTCAGTTCACTGGACTCAATCTATTTCTTTAACAATTTCTTTACATTTACCTGAATAAAGATTCCTCACTGATGAATTCTAAATATATTTCTCTAATTTCTTTTTGAAAATATTTATACAATTTTTGCCATTCCAGCTCAATACTCTATTGTTGATGTTTCTAAATTTTATTTTGCAAACTTGAATATTTGCATTTTTTTTCTTTGCAGGGTGGTTTTTCTATTATGTCCACTACTTCACTACCCTAAACTTCAGAATGTCCATGAATCCAGAGTTACTGAATGTCACTCTTCATTTGGCCTACTCTAAACAACTTTTAATTGTTAAAATATCAAATCCCGATTACGTGTACATCTCGCGAGATCTGGCAACGCTGTCCGCATTACGACTGCTGCTGAAGCGTACCATAACAGGCAAGCGGCTAACGCTAATGTTTGCTAACTAATTAGCAGAATAGGTGAGTGCTGTTTGTTTTAACATTTATGTAATTTAAGTTGAATCCCAATGGGTGCTGTTAGTGTCATGTCGACATATATACTGTGAAGTCAAACAGGTTGTCACACCTCGCTATGTTATTTGGGCCTTGTCGGTTCGTACCTGGCTAAAATATATCAGCTAGCTGAGTTAGTGTTAGCAATGGTGTCTCTTTGTAGCTAGACAGCCGCTGTCAGAGCGTTTGTTTATGTTAGCTTTGCGGAGACTGGCGTAATATTTCGGTATGCACATAAGGAGTCGGAATCCATGGCTGACACTATTTTAAGAGTGGAAACTTTAAATTTAATATAAGCGTAACGCCCTTGTTTGATATCTGGTATCCCAGTGAAGGCTGCGTTAGATCTTGTTAGCTCTTTGGTTAGCCATTAGCTCGGTGGACATTTTCTGCCCACAGGCGGCGAGTTGCCGCAAAGATGTCAGCGATTTATTTTCACAATACTATGTTCACAAATTCATAAACAGTAATCAGCCGGTCATACACAGTTATTTATCAACACGATGTCCCGATACGTGATGTAAAACTCTTATTTAGGGACTCTACTTCAGGCAGACGATAGTAAACAGCAGGCCGCGGAGTACACTGTGTCCCTTTAATAATGTGAAGGCCCTGCTAATTGTTAGCAGTGTTACAACAGGCCAAACTTTAAACCTCAGCTGTATTGTTTAGGATTGTATTGTCCCCGCTGATTACATCGCATTTATCGTAGTAAACATGGCACCCTTCTGGAGGTGTCTCGTCTCGATAGCGGCTGTATGACATGTAGGGTTGGGCACAAAGATGACTTTATCAGGTTTTCTAAGAAATATCTTCTTCTAGCAAATGGGGCGAGACAGTGTGATTAATATCCAAATAGTTCACCGATTAAAACCTTGCTGGGAGTCACAGTTATTTAATTTTTAATTACATGACACATGGCAGAATAGTTTTAGTAGCTGTAGAGAAATACAATCAAACACATTTTACCCCCTTTTGTTTGTTTATTTACTTTCAAAAGTTACGTAAATGATGTTAAATGGGCTTAATGATGTTTAATTCATTCATCCATTACAAATGGCTTTTGGGGTCACATAGGGGCTGGGGCCTACCCCAGCTGACACTGGGTGAAAGGTAATGTACTTTCTGGGCTGGTTTAGGGATGTCCCGATCCGATATTGATATCAGTCAAACAAACAAATATCAGATTAAATCGGCCTGCATCCTAAATCTCTGATATCAGCACTCCGATACAAGCAGTCCATTCTTATATATTTATTTTTCATTTTATTCAGTTGTAGAATATGCTTATGTTTAAGTTCAACATTGTGGTTATTTTGTAATTGGTGAAATATGTTTTTGTTTGATTTATTGAGGTCACTTTTCAGGGTCTTCTAATGTTTTTTATTCATGTTGTTTTAATTGTAGTATATTCTTATGTTTAAGGTTACAATTTATTGAACCTATTGGTTAATAACAAATGGGTCAGTTTTTCTCATACCTACTTTTGCTGCCTACTGTTCTGTGTTTGAGTAATCTGACCTGGTCAAGCCTTTTCTTACAGTCCATACTACAAAATAGGTAATAAAGGTCTGTATGATTCCTGCTGATATCGTATCGGATTGATATCGGTATCGGCCAATACTCAAGGCTGCAATATCGGTATCATATCGGAGGTGAAATATTTATATCGGGACACCCCTAGGCTGGTTGTTTGCCAATTACAGGACTGACACATAGATTCAGATGGTATTTCAGTGCAGGGTAATTTAGAATCACCCCTTAGCCCAACATTCATGTTAATAGTCTGTGACAGGAAACCAGAGTAATCAAAAGTATCAATCCTTCTGAATTAATTATCACTGATACAGATTCAGATATTTCTTGGAAAGAGTACAAAGTATCAGTTTAATAAATGTTGACCTTTTATTTTCATAATTTTTATTTTGTTTTCTCATAAATTAATTCGATTTTAAGATATAATTATGTGGTTATAATATAAAGGAAAGATAAAGGGAAGGAGCAGTAACCAGCCAGTAGCCATATTTTATTTTTATTATATTTTTATTTGTATCTGTGTTTTTCTATATTAACTTTTAAAATCTTTTTTTACCCTTTATACAATACAGTTTAGATGGAATCTTGATTGCCCTGAAGGAGTCTTCCCAAGGGATTAATGAAGTTATTTCTAATCTAATAAAGTGAAACATTCTGGTACATTCATATATTCTGCCAATATTACAGCAGGCATATTAGACTGATATGAATGGCCAATATGTTAGGTATTTAAAACATCAGTCATTTTTGTTGTTGTTGATAATTCACTTTTAAGCAGTTGTCTACTGATGAAGAATACCATGCAGATAACATTCTGCATCTTTAAAACTGAACTTGAAGTGTTTTAAGAGCACAACCCTCCACCATGACTTGACATTGTCAGCGAAATTGTCAGCTAAAACAAATCCTTTAAAAAAGTCCTGGATTCTAATTAATAACCAAGGTGTGGACAACTGTCTATATATATGTTGTATGTATGTGTATGTATTTGTGTTTGTTTTATAGCAAAGACGTACTATCACGGTTAAAAAAAATATTTATTACCTCCATCAAAGAGATTATATTGTTCCTGATGTTGATGTATTTGTCTGTATGTGAGCAAGATAATTAAAGAAGTTCTGGACATATTTTGATTTCATTTTCTGAAAATAAAACAATGAGGAGGTGATTGGATTTGGTGGTGGTCTGAATCCGGATGGGGATCCAGAAACTTTTTCAAGGATTTTTTAACATTTGGCGATAGGGCGGTTTTTCATGTTTTTGATAATAACTCTGCTAGCAATGTCAGATTTACCTTGGTGGGTGTTTCTCCTCTCTGAGTACTTCTAGTTTTATTATTACTAATATTATTATCATACACACTATATTGATGTATGAGGGGAAGTCTTCTTAGACAAGCTACTGTCTCATAAAGGTACGAAAAGAAGTAAAAAGGAAACTGCAATCATGAAACTAAACTAAAAGTGCTCAGCAAGCACAAATCTCTGCCAGGGCATTTCTGACATTGTTAGCCGAGTTAATGTGGAGAAGTGGCTGATTGTGCAGTGTTAATAAATCCTTACATATTTAACTGGTTCTGCATCTGGATTTAGATTAGTTTAGTTTTAGTGTATTTGTTTATTATTTGTGGACAGTCCTATTTAATGTACTGTAAAGTAGAAGACGAGCTTTAGCCTATACACCTAATTTCCAGCTGTAGCCATTTGTCACTAGGCATCCTAAAAGATTTGAAATACAATAAAATACTTTATATCTATCATCACATCAGGCCTAAACAAAAAGAGAAGAGACACAGCATGTCACACAGAGATCGAGCAGGCACACACGAAGCACATCAAATCAGTTCATGCAACAATTTTGTGATCGTGATCACTCCCAGCATTTAATCACTTCTTCATTGTAGCATGAAGAACATTCTCTGAAAATGTTGAGTTATCATGCTCACAGATGGACAGATGGTTGGACAGGCAGACAGATGGACAGACACAGACAAACACATAACCTCCTTGGTGGTGGTAACTACATGTATTTTACTTTGGCTAGTTGCAGACTGAGGGTCTGTCAGATTTTCTGTCCTGAAACTCATGTCGTGTTCTGAGTTGTTCTGTTTCCTCCTGTTCTATCCAGGTGTTGTTGTTTGTGTGTGTGTGGACGTTCCAGTCTGAACCATGGAACAGTGTGCATGTGTGGAGCGGGAGCTGGAAAAAGTGCTTCATCGCTTTGTAATGTATGGACACCAGTCTGAAGAGAGGCTAGACGAACTCCTGCGCAGCGTTTGTGAGATAAGAGGACAGCTAGTTGCTTTTGGTAAGGATCCGCAGGAAATCATTACTGTGTTTGCTAAAAAACTAATGTACTCTTTCCTTATCAAAGTTCTGTTTTATTCAGTTACTTTTTGTGTTAAAAGTTAAGCCTTATTACCGATCACCAGACTCATAAAAAGTGAAAACCCAATTCTTTTGCTTCTTGTAGGAGTACAAGATGCAGACTTAACGGTGCTTTCTCAGACCATGGCACAGTGTTGTAAAAACATCAAAGAAACGGTGCAGATGTTAGCCTCCCGACACAAAGACATCCATGGCAGCGTGTCGAAAGTTGGAAAAGCCATTGACCGGGTACGGACAGTCAACCACTTTCCTATCATTTAAGGCCCATACCATCTACTAAATACCTGGAATCTTTCTCTGCAGAATTTTGATGCAGAGATCAGTGCTGTGGTGGCAGAGACGGTGTGGGACACTCCAGAGAGACAGAAATATCTGAGTGAGACAATTGTGGAGCATCTCTACAGACAAGGGATGCTCAGTGTAGCCGAGGATCTTTGTCAGGTAAAAAGGACTGAAGACCTAAGCACGTTTTTGTGTCTTTTCTGGTTGAAATATGTTGATGTCATTGAATCTTGTACATTGTAATACAACACAGTTCTTGTACAGTTATCTATATTTTCTTGAAGGTAAAATACATTTAAAATAAAATTCCCCTGTCTGTCTGTTTTCTAGGAGTCTGGAGTAGTTATAGATATGAGCATGAAGCAGCCTTTCCTGGAGCTCAACAGAATCCTTGAAGCTCTGAGGATGCAGGACCTCAGGCCAGCACTAGAGTATGTTTGCTTTTTCCTTTAACCTATTTCAAAAATAATAAAGTGGCTCTACCTTGGCACAAATAACCAGAAGTCAAAAGATTAGAAAGCTTGTTTGTTTACTCAAACTTTAAGAACCCTTAGACAGGAAATTACATTTTGTATAAAAACAAAATACTGTAAAATTCAGCAAAGAAGACACACTTTAAGCCCTTTATTTTTCATCCTAAGTGTTGACAGTGCCCTGTATACCAGTGTGACAAATACACTCACAGGCTGCTTTATTAGGTACACCTTGCTAATACTGGGTTGTAGCCCTATTTACCTCCACATCTGCCTTAATGCTTCGTAACGTAAATTCAACAAGATGCTGGAAACATTCTTTGGTCCAAATCTCCATGATAAAATCACGTGGTGTAAGGTTTGTCAGCTGCAGGGTCACAATGCCAATCTCCTGTTCCACCACATCCTTGTACTGGATTGAGATGCGGTGACTGTGGAAGTCACTGTATTACAGTGAACGTATCAGCATGTTCAAGAAAACTGTTAGCCATTAACAAACAAGTACACAGTGGTTTTAGATGGATGGACATGGTCAGCAACAATACGCGGCCTTATATCTCTTTCTGCAGCAATGATCAGTTGCTGTGGGGCCCAGAGGTTTCCAAGAAAATATTCATCAAACTGTTACAACACCAACAGGAAAAGTCATACTGTATATCTTTGCCGGGCTTAATATACTGGTGCACCTCAGAATCATGATTTTATAGTATGGGAAGTATTTTCTTTACAAAGGATTTTTTAATCTTTTCTTAATAGAAGTGAAAATGAAAGCCTAAAACCAGCAGGCAGTTTATTATATTCTCTCCATTTCACCATAGTTGACTGTACGTTTTTTGGTCTGTTTCTTATCAGGTGGGCAGTGACGAATCGTCAGAGGCTTTTAGATCTGAACAGCAGTCTAGAATTTAAGTTACACCGCTTATACTTCATCAGCCTGCTCAGTGGTGGAATCAACAACCAAATGGAGGCCCTGCAGTATGCCAGGCATTTCCAGCCTTTTGCATCCCAGCACCAGAGAGGTAAACATTAGGAAGTGAAATCAGCGTAATGTTTTAGACCGACTGACATGATTCATACAAGTGATATTTTGATTATTTCAACATGGTATCCTGATATATGTCTCTGAGACCCAGTGTTATTTTTTGTGTCAAAAACAGCTGAAAAGTATTTAAATTAATGTTTTTTAACAACTGCTTGAATGTTGTGGCCTTCATCACGAAAATATATTCTTTGTGGATCTCATGGTGACCTCTGTTTTCCTCTCAGATATTCAGATCCTGATGGGAAGTCTTGTGTACCTGCGTCATGGAATTGAAAACTCTCCTTACCGCAGCCTGCTTGAAACGGATCAGTGGGCTGAGATCTGTAACATCTTCACCAGGGATGCTTGTGCTTTACTGGGCCTTTCTGTAGAGTCTCCGCTCAGTGTAAGGTGAGAAAACCAAGAAGATCGCACCAGGAAGCCTCTTTAATTTCCTTTAAAACTTTTAATTTTATTCCAGAGTTGAGGATGAATCAAAATCATGTAAAAGATTAAACCTGTGTGCTGTAGTCAACGATCACCGATGCTGATTCTTTGTCTATCTGCAGTTTTGCATCAGGCTGTATGGCTTTGCCGGTGCTGATGAACATCAAGCAGGTGATCGAACAGAGACAGTGTAGTGGCGTCTGGACGCATAAAGACGAGCTGCCTGTAAGTGTCGCCAAAAGTCCCAACACCTTTTGTCCTTTCCTTCTGTTATCCAAGGGATTAATGTTTTCCTGTTTGTGCAGATTGAAATTGACCTGGGAAAGAAGTGCTGGTACCACTCTGTGTTCGCCTGCCCGATCCTCAGACAGCAGACCTCAGAGAGCAATCCTCCCATGAAGCTAATCTGTGGACACGTCATCTCGAGAGACGCCCTCAACAAACTGACCAATGCTGGAAAGTAAGTCAGCCACACGACCCGGTAGATTAATATCGTTACCTCTGCAAACGGGGGTTTGTTTTTACTGGCATTAGTTTGTTTGTCTGTTTTGCAAGATGAGGCAAAAACTATTGGATGGATTTTTCTGGAATCTTCAGCAGATGTTGGGAATGGCCAAACTTAAAAATTAGAAAAGCACACGGAGAGCGCAGACCTCAGCCAAGCAGCACAGTTCCCCATCTCCTAATGATAAAGAATCCTTTGAACAATTCCTGGGTCCAGACGGTGATCTGGATAAACACCAAAATTGAATCACTTCTTCCTTTTCCCATGCTGAACATTTCCTAAAAATTTCATCAAAATCCATCCATAACTTTTTGAGTTAATTTGTTCACAGACAGACAGATAGACAAACAAACTCTCCCAAAAACATAACCTCCTTGGCGGAGGTAACAGTTAGACTTTGGTGGTGATCCAGATAACCACCATTAGTGAACGAATGTCTTTGCTTGGTAACAGTCTAACTAATAATATCAACATGATTCTGAGTGCTTGGTGTGGGTTTTCATGGTCATGAATCCTATTATGTTGGCAACTTTTTCATGGAACTATTGCTTTTAGATGTAACAGCAATATGTGAGCAACCTTGGCAAAGGTTTAAGAATTTAAAACCAAATCTATTTTAAGGTCCCATGTCCCACAAAATGCAATTGTCACTGTTTTTATGTTGTTAGAAGGAGCAAAAGAAATGGACACATTTACAAACTCACAGATGGTGGAAAAATGCATGATGCTTCCTTATAAGAAAATTTCTTTTAAATGCTCAATTTTTGGCTGCCTGGTGTTGACCAGGCCAGTAACCCTGTCACCCCCTCAGGCCAGGCATCATTTTGGCAGCCTATCAGTAGGAGCTGCATCTGATTTTTTACAGAGACCAATATAGTCTTTTTTTAAATTCAGCCTAAATCAAACAATTTATTAATAAGCACCCAAGACATGACTAAGCAGTCAAACACATCAGGATATGGAACCTTTAAAGTTCTCATTCATATTGTACAGTTTTTATGCTACACTACAAAAACATGCCATGTCTACAGATGGCATGAGTACCTTTGGTCTGATAACTGTTCTTATTTTAGTTTCCATAAGAATTTGGAAATATTACAAGTATAGAATGAAAATTTTAAGGGGGTTAATTCTATAGCTTGTTTTCAGTTTCTTTGCTTATCAAAAGTTTTCTGCTTTTTTCAGTCAGTTTGGTTTCTGTGTTTACTTTTATTGCCCACTTTGTAAAACTCCTCCAGGTCTTTTGTCATTTTGCACAACTTTAACTGTTTTTAAAATGATTAATCGTACTCAGGGTTAGTAAATCAATGCATTCTGTCTTGTTCGGCTCTTACCCCTAAAATCCCAAATATGCCCTGATGATAGTTTTAAATCAGAATCTGTTGCTGTTAATTTGTGTTCTCTTTCCATACCTACAAACTGTTGTTTGATCATGGAAATGCATGGAAAAGGTTTTGGAGTATTAAATG
>JAZDUH010000304.1:0-163879 GCA_036419115.1 Scarus forsteni | reverse complement strand
AGGCAATAGACAGAATACTTTGTCGAGTCGGCCCAATATCATCATCATCATCATGAAGTCCTCGTGTCATTGACATCAACATCATATTAAGCATCAACATCCTCAGAGCTGAGCTGATCACAGGGAGCTGGGTCTGAAACCTTCTAACTGGTTCTATCAGAAGAGAAGAGTCAGACTAAGAGCACAAGTGTTTCCTCACAGTTGAATTTTCATCTTTCTCTTAAAGTAGATCAGGACTCTGCTGATCACATGGAGCTGGGTCATTCAGTCCACCACTCAGGATCAGCAGAGAAGAGTCTAGCTGCTGATTTTGAGCCTGATACCTGCTGAGAAGTCCTCCTCTGCTCCTAAATGTCCTAATATTTTAATAAATCATGAAAAGTTTGACTCACCTCAAACTTCAGCTCAGGGAAAACAACTGCGCCACAGCAGCAGGAAGTGAAGAAACAATCCTGTCCAACAGGTTGTCCGTCTCTGTGGTAACACAAATACCTCTTGTTGTTTTCTCGTCATCATTCTTTTATTATTTAAAGAGACAGCTGCATGTTCATACAACATCCTTAAGAGTGTGACACAAACCAGCAGTTTTCTAATTATATTTTAATACATGAAAAACCTCTAACATAGACTGTGATGCTTGTTCTTCCATTTCTATAAATTATTCCTCAGTTTACCTACCTAGTCGGGGACATGTAACTGGTTTATTGGTTCCATAGAGCTGCTTGATGATTTTACATTTATATTTCTGATTTTAAAGATGGAGATGTTGATGGATGGATCATTAAAACATGTTCACTGACTGATCAGATGTAGAACCTTCAAATAGATCTAAACTGTCAGACTCTTTGTTTTTAGGCCCACATCTGCTCTCTGCATACATGATGGTTATTAACTGTCTTTATGTTCACCAAGTCTCCACAACCATCAACATAAAAACAGAAACAGGTTTTCAACATAATGCTGAGCAACATGTATGAGTTTATATTTGTGCCACCAGAAACTGAATTAGAATTAAAATATTGAATTTGAAAAGCATGATGTGTAATGGACTTAAATGGACTTTATCTGACGGTCAAGCTGCGCTCAGAGCGTCCTCTGTTGGACGAAATAGTCCACTGCTCCAAGCACCCTGATGTGCCACAACACTCAGATTTTACATTTGAATATGTATTTACACTTCGGTTATAGATATTTATCCCAATATTTGATCAGTTATTCATATATTGAATATAAAGTGACAACCACTGGTCTTCAGCCATCTTTGAAATGATGATTGTCCCGTGTGCTGTGAATCTGTGCTCGATTAGTCTCCCTTACAGGCACAAGATGACGTAATGGTCATGCCGCTCTGAATTGAAATTGAATTGTAAAACTGAATCTGCCTTTTGTGAATTGAAATTGAATTTTGTGTTTTGATTTAAAGTATAAAAGAGTTGAATTTTCATTGGGAAAATGAAATGTCTATGCAGTTAAAAAAGTAACTTAATCAAAAAACTAAATTCATTTTCAGAACATTAAATTCCATTACACAAATTCAATATTTTAATTCAAATTCAGTTTCTGGTGGCCCAAATATAACCTCATAAATATGAACCAAAATGATGTCTTTATGTTTTTATTGAATGGCATCAAGGACAGCTATCCATTTTTTGTGCTGAAATAACAAATTACTACAAAAACAGCAGTTATTACCTTGAATTTATTGTAGTGAAAATCATATAAATGTAAAAGTTAATGTCACAGGAACAAACACTGAAGGTCCAGACACCATGTTATTTAATGATAAAGCAATAGAGACTAAAAACTGCACACTCCTCTGAAAATGAAAGTTTTGAAGATTTTCTGAATTTCAAAAACTGCACATTCCCCTCAAATCCTCTGTCTTTCTCTAATGAGTTCATCGTCTATAAAGTTTTAATGATTTGATCAGGGGAGACTGAAGGATATGACTCTCAGTTCTTACAGAAACCAAGACAGTAAATTTAAGTTTCTTTGTTATTATGGAATTAAAATCCTATCTTTATTCGAGAACATGCTCTAATGTCTGAGAGCAAAGTTTAATTTTTGAGAGGAAAGCCTTTTGGTTTGAGATTTTTCACATTTGAGAGCAGATTTACATGTTTTCGAGCAAAACTTTGTGATTTTGTGCTCAGATTTCTCCTCCAAAACTTCCTTCATATCTCCTCTCAGATTTTTTCTGCTCACACACAAAACAAACCTGTTTTCACATGAAACAAAATCTGCTCCCAGCCAACAGGAAGTACAGTGTCTGACAGAAGTGAGTACACCCCTCCCATTTCTCCAAATATTTGATGATATCTGTTCATGGGACAGCAGTGAGGAAATGACTCTTTGATACAGTGTACAGTAGTGAGCTGTCAGCTTGTTAAACAGTTTAAATTCACTGTCCCTCAAAACAACTCCACACACAGCCATTAATGTCTAAACTGCTGGCAACAAAAGTGAGTACACCCCTAAGTCAAAGTGTCCAAATTGGCCCCAAAGTGTCAAATTTTGTGCAGCCTCATTATTTTTCAGCACTGCCTTAACCCTCTTGAGGAGGGAGTTCACCAGAGCTTCACTTTTGCCACTGGAATCCTTTTCCACTTACTAATGACCACATGATGGAGCTCGTGGATGTTACTGTCCTTGCTCCTCCACCTTCCTTTTGAGGACTTCACACAGAGGCTCAATAGGGTTCAGGTCTGGAGACATGCTTGGACAGTCCAAACTATCAGTGAAAGGCCGAGAGAGCCGGAGGTGATCATTTCAGAGCAGATGATCTACAAAACTTTGATGATGTTCAGTAGAAAAAACACAACAATTCTAAATTTGGTTCTCTCTTTACAATCAAATAAGCTTCTCTGGCAACAGCGGTTGTTTTTATCCATCCTGTCAGGTCTTCCTTTTCTGGTTTGGTGACAATACCATACAGTCACACAGGATGCCAGCAGCCATATTTTTATTTTTGTTTATATTTATTTATATTTTTGTTTTTATCTGTCTGTTGTATATATCATTTTAATAATAATAATAATAATAATAACTTTATTTATATAGCACTTTTTAAAACAGAAGTCTACAAAGTGCTTTGACAAACAGGCAGGAACAACAAACAGTAAAGTATAAAAACTACAGCATAAGGAAATTAAACAAAAAGCTCAGTTCAAGGGCACTCTTACAAAAACACACATAAGGAAAAAAGACACGAGCAGGGAAAGTTAAGAGGAGAGAAACTGGAGCTTCAGGTGAATTTGGGCCTCTGGTTCAAAGGCCTTTTCCAAAAGTGAGAGGAACCAAGAAAATACAAGAACCATGCAACATAAAATGAGACCATGAGGACTGAAATAAAAGCTAAAAACACAAAAAAGAAAAGATAATAAAAAAACAGGACAGCAAATATAAAAAGATGAAATTATAATGATGATAAAATAATGAATGAATAAAAATAATAAAAGCAATGATAAATAGAATAACAGACGCAAGCAAGAGACAAAACAGTTGAAAAGCTAAAAAGGTATTCTGTGAAAATTTCAAAGTGTAACAAAGGTGAATCATAGATTAGATAAAATCTGAATCAAAAGTAAGTAACTGCATTAATATGTTAACAAACATAAAAGATGAACATAAAAGAGGATTGACAAAAAGGCAGGAAAGCCGAAATAAGGGAGATGCCGTCACATTAAATCAATTCTGTAAACGTTTTTGTCTATTTTTCAAACCGTTACTGTCATCATAAATTCCCTGAGGGAGGAATCATTAAAGTACTTTCTACTCTAATCGCCCCTCCACTCTCACTTCAGCTCATCCAGACCTTATAATCACATACGGCTCACCTGAGTATTGTGCAGATGATTTCAGGGTTATTTGCAGGTGTGAATGGGGCTGCTGATTTTAAACATCCTGCTGTGAGAGACAGGTGTGAACAAGCATGTCAGGAAACTTTTGGTGAGGTTACCCTACCTTGACTGGAAGTTTCAGTGTTGCATTAGTGACACTGCATTATGTTTTTTGCTCACTGTGATTTAATGTGTTACCTGTCTTTATTAAAACGCTTGGTATGAAATGTGGTGAAAAGGCACCACAGAGAGGGGAAGGTGTGTAAATCAGTCTGTGATATCTCAGAGTTCTCAGAAACAAAGTCCAGACTTTGTGTTACATTTGGGAATTTGGATTTTTTCCTGAGGAAAAAAAAGGATACTCAGTGAATGTAAAGCCTTGAGTCTGTTTGATCAAATATAATTTAACTGGTTGAAAATAACAGTTTGGAGTGGATCAGGTGAGCCTCAGTCAGCTTGTGGATTTTTTGTGTTTTTTAAATTATCTCCATCTTTATAAACATATTAAATCATTTGAAAAAATACTTATACATGTAGAGTAACATAGTTGATTACAGTGATTGACTCAAAAGGTTGTGCAACAGGAGAAGTCCTCCCTCTGCTCCTAAATGTCCTAATATTTTAATAAATCATGAAAAGTTTGACTCACCTCAAACTTCAGCTCAGGGAAAAACAACTGCGCCACAGCAGCAGGAAGTGAAGAAACAATCCTGTCCAACAGGTTGTCCCGTCTCTGTGGTAACACAAATACCTCTTGTTGTTTTCGTCGTCATCATTCTTTTATTATTTAAAGAGACAGCTGCATGTTCATACAACATCCTTAAGAGTGTGACACAAACCAACAGTTTTCTAATTATATTTTAATACATGAAAAACCTCTTAACATAGACTGTGATGTTTGTTCTTCCATTTCTTTCACTTATTCCTCAGTTTATGTACCTAGTCGAGGACATGTAACTGATTTATTGGCTCCATAGAGCTGCTTGATGATTTTACATTTATATTTATGATTTTAAAGATGGAGATGTTGATGGATGGATCATTAAAACATGTTCACTGACTGATCAGACGTAAAACCTTCAAATAGATCTAAACAGTCAGACTCTTTGTTTTTAGGCCCCACATCTGCTCTCTGCATACATGATGGTTATTAACTGTCTTTATGTTCACCAAGTCTCCACAACCATCGACATAAAAACAGAAACAGGTTTTCAACTTAATGCTGAGCAACATGCATGAGTTTATATTTGTGCCACCAGAAACTGAATTAGAATTAAAATATTGAATTTGAAAAGCATGATGTGTAATGGACTTAAATGGACTTTATCTGACGGTCAAGCTGCGCTCAGAGCGTCCTCTGTTGGACGAAATAGTCCACTGCTCCAAGCACCCTGATGTGCCACAACACTCAGATTTTACATTTGAATATGTATTTACACTTCGGTTATAGATATTTATCCCAATATTTGATCAGTTATTCATATATTGAATATAAATTAACAACCACTGGTCTTCAACCATCTTTGAAATGACGATTGTCCCGCTCAGCAGAGGAGGAGTACAGACGACACAGGAGAGTGTGTGGAAGTGTAGACGTTTCTGTGAATCTGTGCTCGATTAGTCTCCCTTACAGGCACAAGATGACGTAATGGTCATGCCGCTCTGAATTGAAATTGAATTGTAAAACTGAATCTGCCTTTTGTGAATTGAAATTGAATTTTGTGTTTCTGATTTAAAGTATAAAAAGAGTTGAATTTTCATTGGGAAAATGAAATGTCTATGCAGTTAAAAAAGTAACTTAATCAAAAAACTAAATTCATTTTCAGAACATTAAATTCCATTACACAAATTCAATATTTTAATTCAAATTCAGTTTCTGGTGGCCCAAATATAACCTCATAAATATGATCCAAAATGATGTCTTTATGTTTTTACTGAATGGCATCAAGGACAGCTATCCATTTTTGTGCTGAAATAACAAATTACTACAAAAACAGCAGTTATTACCTTGAATTTATTGTAGTGAAAATCATATAAATGTAAAAGTTAATGTCACAGGAACAAACACTGAAGGTCCAGACACCATGTTATTTAATGATAAAGCAATAGAGACTAAAAACTGCACACTCCTCTGAAAATGAAAGTTTGAAGATTTTCTGAATTTCAAAAACTGCACATTCCCCTCAAATCCTCTGTCTTTCTCTAATGAGTTCATCGTCTATAAAGTTTTAATGATTTGATCAGGGGAGACTGAAGGATATGACTCTCAGTTCTTACAGAAACCAAGACAGTAAATTTAAGTTTCTTTGTTATTATGGAATTAAAATCCTATCTTTATTCGAGAACATGCTCTAATGTCTGAGAGTAAAGTTTAATTTTTGAGAGGAAAGCCTTTTGGTTTGAGATTTTTCACATTTGAGAGCAGATTTACATGTTTTCGAGCAAAACTTTGTCATTTTGTGCTCAGATTTCTCCTCCAAAACATCCTTCATATCTCCTCTCAGATTTTTTCTACTCACACACAAAACAAACCTGTTTTCACATGAAACAAAATCTGCTAGGAAGTACAGTGTCTGACAGAAGTGAGTACACCCCTCCCATTTCTCCAAATATTTGATGATATCTGTTCATGGGACAGCAGTGAGGCAATGACTCTTTGATACAGTGGACAGTAGTGAGCTGTCAGCTTGTTAAACAGTTTAAATTCACTGTCCCCTCAAAACAACTCGACACACAGCCATTAATGTCTAAACTGATGGCAACAAAAGTGAGTACACCCCTATGTGAAAGTGTCCAAATTGGCCCCAAAGTGTCAATATTTTGTGCAGCCTCCATTATTTTTCAGCACTGCCTTATCCCTCTTGGGGAGGGAGTTCACCAGAGATTCACATTTTGCCACTGGAATCCTTTTCCACTTACTAATGACCACATGATGGAGCTGGTGGATGTTACAGACCTTGCACTCCTCCACCTTCCTTTTGAGGACTTCACACAGGTGCACAATAGGGTTTAGGTCTGGAGACATGCTTGGACAGTCCAAACTATCAGTGAAAGGCCGAGAGAGCCGGAGGTGATCATTTCAGAGCAGATGATCTACAAAACTTTGATGATGTTCAGTAGAAAAAAACACAACAATTCTAAATTTAAAGTTTTTCAGTAGTATAATTGTGCTTGGTGACTGTACAATACAAGTCAAATATGACACTGTTTCAGATTTCTCTAGTAAGATTTTCCTGTCCAGATTTATAAATTCATTATAGGCTATTATTACTTTGACTCTGATGTTTTATTATAGATGTACTGGTTTAAAAATAAAGTAGTGATAACTGTGACTTTGTATCACAAACTTTTTTTCCTGCATGCATGTGGGTGTCCCTGTGGTATATATGTTTTTTTACTTTAGTTCAGTTTGTCTTTCTCCACAGATGTCATCAAAAGTAAAGAAGACCCATCAAGTGCAAAGCTGGAAGTGTCCCCAGGGAGCTTGATAAGACAGCCTGGTACCAATCCTTTACAGGAAAATAGACTGGAGTGCTGAGACCCAAGAGACGAGCCTTATCAATGCTATAGTAGATGCTCTCATTGTTTTTGTTTTTATTGTCCATAATGCTACTGAAAAAATACCATTACTGTTTTTAAAAATTTGGACTGAAGTAAATGTTTTGAAGGCTTGAACACCGTGTTGTTGATGAAGACAAAAACAATGTCTTATTTTGTTAGTTTTAACAATTTCTTTGGACATATTGTTGAAAAATGTACTTAACATTCAATAAAACTGATCTGCAACTGAAATACTTTTACTAGAACTTTGTATTACTTTATTTACTAGAGCAAATATTTTGAATGCATGAACACTTCTCAGTCTCTTTTTTCAGGGTTGAACGTGTCCCTCTGACAACACCCTTGGCCCCAGCCTGGCCCCCCCTGTGAAGCTGGTCTAGAACCACCACTGGCTCTCCATGGACTGTTGGAAGGACTTAACGTCTGAATGTATGCTACTGTAAGTTTCACACACTGTTTAATGCTAATTCTTTAAGAAGTTGATAAAAAAGAGAAAGAAAAGGTGTATTTTGTGTTAATAGGTGATGTAAAGTCTCTGATTCACTGTTGGCAGGTTCAGTCAGCCTCAGCTCACTGTCAGAGGCCGCATGAAGCCGGGGAGTCTGCAGGTATGTTCATTCACTTACTCTGTTTATTTAGTCAACCCAAGTCTGCCACCCCTGAAATCTCATTGGCCACCCTTGTTGCCACCCCAGATCTGATAGGTAGTTGGTCAAGTTCATCAACACAAGAAACAGGAGAAACTCTGTCAATCAGTGGTGATGGCTGACTGACGGATCTAGGGTCAGTTTGACACTTTTAACTAACACAATATGGTCGGACTGAGGCTGCAGAGAGCTGATTTCTGATCAGCGGAGGTTTTTCCAGTGACCATGCAGGTCAGGGGTCAGTAGAGCCGCGAGATGAGCACGCTGCATCTCCGTGTCACCTGCAGCTCCGGAGAAACAGGACAGAGACAACATTCATTGTAACTGGATAAAAACGGATTCAGACAATTGAGAGGTATGGTAATTTAATGTTTAATTATGTGGTAATTTGCTCTGAATGTGTAGGAAAACTTTATTTATCAAACTTTATATAAGTAGCAGCAGCTAAAAGACGAGATACTGCGCTAAGTTAGCTAGTGTAGCAGCAGCCTGCAAACCAAGTTAGCATTAACGTCAGTTTCTTTTTTGTTGTTGTTAATGGGATAAATTGAATATGAAACGGTTCTAGACTGAAGACCGGGGTTATTTTGCTGATGTGTGTGTTCAATATCTAAAGCTGATGTTTTCTTTTTCACTAACCAGTGTATGAAATTAAATATGACAGTCATGTAGTTAACAGCAAACGGGCTTATTTACAGTGCTGGGGAAAAAAAAACAATCAGGACACCATGCAGTTTGAAATATTGCATTAAAAATCATTCTTAGGTCTTCAATCACAAATTATTTTTATTACAGTCACAACCAAAATACTAACTAATCTTAAAGAAAAACATTAAAAACTGTAAATGGATTGGTTTGACATTCTTTACATATTTAAGGTTGTCTCAGCACTTTGTTCCAGCCCTGTATTTGCTGTGTTTTAAATGCTGTTTACAGACTTTTTTTTCTTAGAGATTAAGGACTTGGCTCATTTTCACAGCTCACATATTTTAGACAATAGGCAGATCAACTTGCATTCAAATGCCACAAATGTTAGAGATCCAATGTGTGTTGGGTCCAATTGTGCTATTAAGAGTAAAAACATAATTATACACATTGTTTCTTTTGCTTTTTGAACTTTTTAATGAAGTCAAAGTTGTCATTTCAAGGGTCGCAGAGCCCCATGAACACCTTTAATTTGTAGACTGATTTAAACTCAATTGGACAATGATCCCTCTTGATATTGTAGTTATAGCTCTACTTAGAAGTGAACTGACTGACTGGTTGATTGAATGATTGATTGGTTGCATGATTGACTGATTGAATTACATTTCCTCCAGGGATATTAAGAGAATATGAAGAGAAGCAAAGATATTCAGAGCTTCTTTCTTGAAAAAAGAAAAGAGTCAGAGTCAGCCACAGCTTCTACCAGCAGCAGTGAAAAGGCCCACACAAGCCAGCAGCCTAGTCCGCTCTGTCTATCTGTCCGCCTGCCTGTCTGCCTGTCTGTCTGTCTGATGAGCAGTCTGTCTGTCCGTCTGTCTGCCTGCCTGCCTGCCTGTCTGTCTGTCTGTCTGTCTGTCATTTTAAACCATCCTTGTATTCCCACAGTTGACCAGCCACACTTAGAGGAGGAGGAGACTGACTGTGAACCAGCATTGTCTGGAACTCCACCTACTAAGCATGGTATGTCAGGTTCAGATGTCATTCATGAACATGTTACTTGAAGTTGTTGTGTACTCTCTCATACTTGAGTTCATTTACTGTAAAAAAAAAAAAAAAAGGTTGTTCAATTGTGTGATATTTATATGTGAATATATAGAAAACCCCAGACCTAAACAGAGAAAATCTCAATACACACTCAAGGAAAATATGTGACACTAATTTGTCCACATTCAGTCTGTGTGTGTAATGGTTCTTGTTTTTACTGCTTCAGGTACGAGCAAGTCAGTCGGTGACACTGATGACAGAGAGCCTCCTAATGTTGAACATGCTGCTCCGCCTGGACCTCACGGTATGTTGTAACATTTTATCTTTCAGTTCTCACAGCATTATGACTTCCTTCTATTTCAGTAACATTGAAATACGGATCACATATTCACTTTGTAACTTGTCATTCTGAATAAAACCTAGTAAAAACTGAAGCAAGTCCTGATCATGATTCTTTATATTTTACAGACATGTCACAGTCCAGAGCAGCAGGTCCTACACAGCCTCATCTCCATGCAAGGCCACAGGAAGAGCTCCTTCAAAGTGGACTGGTACAAACCACACTCATGGCTTGAGTACTCACAAAGTCAAAACTCTGCCTACTGTTTTGAGTGTAGACATTTTTTTTTCTTTGCCAAACACCCAGGCATACATCACAAGATACTGTATTATGATTTTTTTGTCTTTTGACAGGTATGTTTTTATTTAAGCAGAAATGGTAAAGAACATATTTTAAAAATCAATAGTCAATATAAATGATAACACACTAAACATGTAAAGCTTAGTACTTTTTACAGAAAGTTTTTAAGAAGGTCTATCTTTAAGTATTTGTTCTGTGGCCTGCATTGCTGTGTTTTTATTTAAGCACAAGGTGGCCCCTCAGTTGGTAAAGAAAACTCAGGTAACAATACAAGGCTCATTCTACACAAACATGCATTTTTCTGTCCCCAGCCTTAAGAGATAGATTACTCCTCAATAAAACAGTTTGTGTTAGATTTTTTAAAGTATTTTATTTAAAAACATATTATTTCAGCTATCACACTATTTGGAGCCATCAGCTTGGTAATATTTGCTTTTTAATCAATTATTTAGAACCACAACCACAACAAAAGTGCTCGTCCCCACAGTCATTGATGGAGAGAAAGTGCTGTATTTTGAGTTTAAAAATATGTTTTTCTAAAAAAAAAAGTACAAAAATGTATAAATAACTATCAAATATATGATATAAATTACATTTTAAAACAAAATGCCAAATAAGTATTATAAAATATATTTAAAAGTAGTCGTCCCTGCAGTCATGTCACTGGTGTTACCATGTGACAAAAGTCTTTTATTTTGGAAAAAGAAATCACTCTGATGACATCACTTGACTTCCTTTGACCTCTTTCTTGAAGATCTATGAAGAGGGACCCTGGTAAGAACATTGTCCTTTTCAGTTTTCAGAAATATTAACATTTATCTCATGATTTCATAATGAAGCTTTTAGTTGACCTCACTGGTGTTACCTACTTTATTTGTAGGTTTTACAAACAAATGAATAAAAATGTATTTAGAAGACATAATTTAGTGAATAGATCAGATTAGTAACATGCTGTGTCATGCTCTGCAGCAGCCATTTTGTTAAAGGGCATTTTTTGTGTTACTGTCACTGGTGTTACCCTTTCTTATGGGTAACAATCAGGAACACCAGTGACAATCAGATGTGTGGATTCACTTTATTAAATGGTGTTTTGTGATAAATGTACCCAAAAAAAAAAAATCATTAAGCTTTCATTTATGTGTATTCATAAAGTCAATGACATATGTAACAATGTAGTTGAAGTTTAAATGTTAAAAAACAAAATAAAAAAAGACATCTTTCCATCCCAAAAATACACTTTTCTGTAGAATGACCCACAAGTGACAGCTGACTGACTCTTCCACTCTATAGAATGAGTTACTACCCTTATCTCTTTTCTCTACACACACACACACACACACACACACACACACACACACACACACACACACACACACACACACACACACACACACACACACATTGTTGTCATGTAAGCCTCTTTCTTGAGAAGTGGTGGAGTAATTTTGTAAGTGCAGTAATCGCCGTCTGAAATGTTCCCACTTTGGTTTTATGGTGTTATATATTAAAGATGAGCTTCCTGTGGGATGTTGTAACCTTTTTGTTTTGAGCATTTCTATTAAGGTGCTTCAAAAAGTCTTGATGAGAAACTTCTGATAAAGAGGGAAAACAGAGAAAAGTTGTGCATGAAGTGTCTGTGTGTGTCTGTGAATGGGTGAGGGTGCAGAGGAAAGGTTTTCTCTGAAGGGCCAATACAGAGAAACATACAAATATATCAATATGGAGACCAAAAGCAGATTAGGTACTTATATTAATTTGTTTATTCCTGAAATGATCATAAACCTAATATTTTGTTGTGTTCACAGGTCGGCTGAATTGGTCTGAAAAAAGAGTTTCAACCAACTGCTTACAGAGGTAAGTTCCAAAGTGCATGTTAAACATTATTTTTTATTTAATAAGAATAAAAACACAGAATATTAGTACAGTGTCTTGGAATACATTATTTAATATAAACAATTATTTATAGCTGTAAATGTTTTATATAATTGAAATGCTTCATTTTTCTATACTAGTTAAGAGCAATAAAAATAAATAGGTGGGGAAGTTATTTCAGGAAAGTACCAAACTTAAAATGATAAAGCAAAGTGTTTAAAGCAAAATTAAAAGTGATAAAACTGTGTTGGTTGAAAACTTATTTGATCAATCAATAGGTGATTTTCATTCATTTTATAATTGAAGTAGTTTTAGTAACAGTGCTGCTTGACACAACTTTTAAAATTACACAATATCAAAATTTATGTTAAGTAGTAATTTAGGATCAAATAAATAAAACAGATTAAATATATGTTACTTTACAAAACCTTTGCAGAAACTATTAAACTTTTTTCAAGGTCTAGTTTGTAATTTGATGTTAAACCTTGTCACTGTATAGAAATTGTTGTTGAACAGTGAATATTTGACTGTTTGCATATTAAAGTTTCAGTTCTGGTGTCCTGACAACCTTACTGGACTCTTAAATAGTTGTCAAAAAGCAGACTGTAAGTTCAATAGCTGATTCATACATCGTGCAGTTTTTGCATCTTCATCCAGTCCACAAAATAAGCAAATGTAAGTTTCTGTGGTCTGTTTTTTTGCTCTCTCACCCAGAGCCTTGATGTGAACCTGAAAAGGAAGTGTCTGTTGAAGAGCCTTTATTGTGGACCTTGGGAAAGATTTGGAAACTCTTCTCAAAGAGTATTTGGTAAGAACATTTTTATGTATCACTCACTTTAGAAATGACATGAAATTGAAAATTGTGACTGATAAGTTAATACAAGGTTGTTGTTTCTATAAAATGTGCTTGCTAAACATACATGCAGCACCAATTTACCAATAACTATTGAAATGAATGTTTAATGCTTTATATGACAATGTCAGATGTTTTCAATGAAAATGAAAATTCAAGGATTAGCTGTTGTGTTCTGGTACCAATCATCTGTCATTTACATCTTTAGTACCCAAGTTTATTCATTTGGAGTTTGTTTTAGAGAATAAAAACTATACAAATGCACTGATATTCTTTTTTCCCTGATAAGGCTGTCAAAAAGATGAAGCTGAAGTCGAGCTTGGAAGGTGCACACTGGCAGTTTTTATCACCAGAGAAGAGGAGGATCATCTGCAGCCACCAGTTGGTGTCGGTGTTGTCATTGAAGGTTTGAAGTGCTGAATTGGTTGTCTTTAGGGGCACATGTTTAGTCATCAGGTTAAATACTGTGATCTCCTCACCATCATCGCGGCAGGCTTGTTATTGTACACTCAAAACAATGAAACATTGGCTTCAATTAAATTTATGTCAACTGGAAATACTTTTTTATGGTGTGTGTGTTTCTGAACCAATATGATTGCTAAGTGTTTACATGAGATGCATATTGTTGATTTTCAGTTTTTGTATATATTTTAATAAGGCTTCAATGTTAAAAGTATTAGAAGTGCCATTGTTAAAGTATGTAACTAATTTTGAATAAATTTGCTTGAACATTTTTGATCTTTGCTTCATGTTGTTATTGGTACACAATTGTCACTTTGGGGTCCAAATGGTTTGTCACTGGGGCAGTATTTCAGAAGAACAAAAATGTCCCATTGGAAAGGGAACATTTTTGTTCTTAGAGCATTAGGTCCATTATTGTTCCCCATGGGTCCATAAATGCCACAATGAGGTCCAAAATACAAGGGCATGAATTTGTCCCCTTCCTTCGAGGGTCCTGCCCCAGTGACGAGCTGTTGGACCCTGAAAGGTACAAATGTAACACATTTTTTCTGAGAGTGTAGGGTCCACGCCTCATTCTAATAAGGTTTAAGTCAACATCACCCCCTTCACACACACTGTGGGTAAAAGAGATTTTTAATCATTTAAAACTTGAAAATAAATGTGGGATCCATTAAAAGGATCCTCCCATGAATTCAGAGGTGTGGGGCCCTTTTCTTGCTTCTGCAGAAAAGATTATTTTTCCACTTGTTCCTGAATAAGATCCTGCTCTGTCCTGATGTAGGCCTCTGTTTGTTCATTTAGCCTCTCAACATTGTACTAATGTAATTATTGCTTTATCATATCTTTTGTTCTCCCCTCTCTACTCTGTTTTTAAGACTGAGATTATTATTAATAATTTAATTTGTGATGAACCAGAGCCAGTTTCCTACAGGGCGCTGAAGGACAGATTTTAAAAGAGCTTAAAATGATTTCATTATAGAGTAGGGCTGGGTTAAAAAAATCAATTTAATTGATTTTAATCGATTTCCCTTTAAATGGTTCATAATCGATCCATAAAATCCAAAGATCGATCTTTTAACATGGGTAGTTTTTTTCTTCATTGGACGGTCTGAGAAGCAGCCTGTGGTATCAACTCTGCTAGTCTTGTGTTTAGCTCTGCTTTCCACTGAACAAGATCTTGACTGTGTCTGAAATGGCATACTAACGTACTACATACTACAAACTCATGTGTATATACTGTATACTACATACTATAAGTATGATTAGAATGCCAACCGTTCACACTGTAGTATACTACTAAGTTTCCCATGATGCATTTCAAACCTCTGACGACAAAAATCAGAAGCACACCAGGCTATCAAATATCTCTGTTGATTCACCACATTTGAAAGTTCAGAGAGCATTTTAGGAGAGAAAGTCACCACGTAGAATACCAAAATGTGGTCATTTGAGCCATAAAACGCACAGATACAAATTTCATTTCCACATTTTGGACATTCTGTTATGTGCGCCATTATGCTATCAAAGAAACTTCAAAACAAGAGCCCGATTTACAAAAGAGTTAAAGAACTAAAAGGAGATAATAAAAGATGCTTTTATTTTGAAAATGGGAAGTTTGCTAGTGGCCAATTTTTAGCTGAATGCGGGTCGGTCTTAATGCATGGCGCAATGCATTATGGGGCATTTGAGTGTGACTAGTATGCCCACCTCTCATAGTTAAATTTTTTTCTGATATAGTATACATCTGGGTATTTCTCACACACTCAATCTTTTCATACTATCTAATGTGAACACACTACATACTCATTTTGACGTCACACTTAGTATGAGTAGGACGTTAATATGCCATTTCAGACACAGCCCTTGTGAGATGTTACTGCAAGCAGTCAAAAAAAAAAAAAAACATGGCTGAAGTGAGAAGCACTACAGGGGCACCACCGGAGAGTTTAATGATTAACGTCTGGACATTTCAGATTTAACAAGCATGAAAGAAAAGACGAGTTGTACAAAAAAAAGTGACATGCAGAATATTCATTAATGCATATCATTAATATGTGATTAATGTAACTGCTTTGGGTTCAGTTCTTAATATAAAAACAGTTTTAATAATGTACCAGGTCAAAAAGTCATTTACAGCATTATTTTTACTGAGATAACCCAGACTGAACACATTTAGAATCGTGAATCAAATCAATTTGAGACCTCTTAATATCGAATCAAATTGATCCAGAAAATCTGAATGGATACCCAGCCCTATGATAGAGCGCTTATCATCAAACTACTGTCAGGGTGTTTTTTAGCTGATGACACCAATATTTTTATTCAGGAGACGCATTACAAGAGGTGAACAAGGCAGTGAAGCAAGAATTCAGTAAAATAGAGATCTGATTCCATGACAGTAAGTTCTCATTAAACTGAAGTCAGACAAAAATGATGTTATTGGTAGATGTAGGGGTGCTTCACAGGTGCAGGTCCAGGGAGAAGGGCTGCATCAAATTGAATTACTCTTTGTTCTAATAGATGAACGTATCAGCTGGAAACCACACATAAAACATGTACAGAGAAAATATCAAGAAGCATCTCAGTATTAAACACAGCAAAACATGAAGTGGACTACAAATCCCTGCAGATTCTTTACTGTGCACTTGATCTACCAAATATAAGTCACTGTGTGGAAGTATGGGGCAACAACTACAAAGAAATCACTGCACCTACTCTACAAAAAAACAATAAGAATCATCCATAAAGTCAGATATCTAGATCACACCAGTTCATTTTTTAAGGTCAAACTTTTTAAATTCATGGATATTGTTGAACTGCAAACAGCACTAAAATATACAGGGTCAAGAATAATTCAATACCACCTACAGTCCAAAACATTTTTAGAGATGGAGATGAGGATTATAATTTAAGAAGACATTTTATTTTCAAATTCATAGATCATACACAAGAATGAAAAAAAACTTTAGTGTTTGATGCTGTGGTGTTCAGTTATGGACTGGGTTACAACAGGATCCAAAGCAATGCTTAAACCTGATGACATTTAAAATAATGTCTAAAAATATACATTTCAGTGGATCTATGGATAAAACTGGAGGTATAACACCAAACTGAGGGAGGACTACTTTGTTTTTTGTGTGTTGTTAGATCACTAAATGATTTTGTCAAAACTGTTTTTTGTTTGTAAAATTGATGGAGAAGGCGGGGACTTGATACTTCCTCCCACTACGTTTCAAATATATTGTTTGTAATGACTTCCTTTTTTTTTCCTGGATTTCTGTTCATATCTCTGTTGAATATATTTGAGATAAATAAGGGTTAATTTAATTCAATTTAAAACTGTTTCTTGGGACCAGAGGTGGAAAAATCTCTTGAAGAATCAAAGAATCCTTGCAAAATATTATATGACTACATGTAAATGAATGAGTGTTACTTTTATTTTCATTTACCTGGTTTCTCTTTGAATCAGACTTCAGACTTTGTAATTAAATATGTTTTACTATTATTATTATTATAATTATCATTTGTATCATTATTATTGTTTTGATTATTAGGATTATTATTATTATGACTACAATTATTATTTTTATTATTATTATTATTATTATTATTATTATTATTATTACATTATTATCATTATTATTATTATTATTATTATTATTATTATTATTATTACCTGTATATAGTTGTGGTTGTATTTGTCTTCTTTCCTGTCTTCTGTGTTGTTGTTTTGATATATTTGATATGTTGTTCTTGGTGAACAGTGTATTGGCTCAGTCTGAAATGTGTTGCTCTCTGTTTGGACTGATCTGTACCATCTACCTGAGGACAGCAGCTCAAACAGAGTGTGTCCGGCTGTGAAGAGTCCTTGAGGAGGTTCAGAGCTTGTTGGAGAAGGATGTCCTGCATGATACATCCCTATCTGGTCTGGATTCTTTGCCTTGGTTGTTTTCCTTTTTATTGTCCCCTGCTCTTTTTTGTTTGGGAGTGGACTGAACAATACGGGGGTACTGTTCAGTCCCACTTATTCTGTGGCTCGTTCCCACACTCCTTGAATATTATTAATTATCAGTATTATCTCATTAAACAGTTCAATATAAAGAGCATCAATGATGTACTCTTTAATTAAATAAACAGTATAATATAATGAGATTAATTAGATAAAAATCTATAATTTCATTAAAGGATTTAATAAAATGAGCCACTACAGAGTTTAAAATTTAATGTTTTCTGATTGTATAGTTAAATGTTTAAAATTTTCTCTTTTTTTGTCTTTTGTCCTGTTATATTGAATGCATTTGATTTTGTGAAAAGTTTTATGTTTTCAGAAACAAGCATTATTTTGAAGCTGCTTATGGACATGAATTGTATTTATTATTAATTCTAATTTCAGTTGAAATAAAAGAAACATGTTTATGTATGTGTAATCAATGTTTTTATCAGATTCATAAAAATATTTATCAGCGTACTAAATATATTAATGAGTATAATAAGTATATTTATCTGCTAAATAAATATATTTATCAGTGTAATAAATACATAGATCAGTCTTCAGCTGGTTCTTGGTGTTCAGATGTTCATCTTCAGGTAAATAAAGACATGAAACTTTTATTTTCTTGATTTTATTTGAATTATTTCAGTCTGTTTTTGTTCAGAACAATCAGCTGTTCATAGGTGACATCAGCTGATGATGATCAGCTGTTTCCTGTCAGCACAAACAGACGTCTCTTCAGAGGACAAGACGTCTCAGGTCTTTGAATCATCTGCAGGTTTGGACTACAGACCACACAGAGACACTGAACCAGAAGACCAAAACCCAAACCCAGGATAGAGGGGCTCAGTGAACGTGGTCTCTGTGGTGTGGAGGTGGATCAGTCCGTCAGAGGAGACTTCATAGAAGGACAGAGATCCAGCAGGAACGTCCACATACACCCCGACTCTACCAGAGGATGAAGAGGAGGAGGAGGAGATGGATGTTTCTCTCTTATTGTGAAGGACAGAGTAACCACGATCAGAGCAGCTCAGACTCCAGGAATGATCATTACGTCCAAACCAACATTCATCTCCGTATCCTTTCCTCCAGATTCTTCTGTAACTCACTGATACATCAACACCTTCGCTCCACTGGACCTCCCAGTAACAGCGACCGCTCAGAGCAGACCTGCACAGCAGCTGAGGATAAACATCAAATCTGTCTGGATGATCAGGATATGGCTGACGCTCTCCTCTCACACGTGTCACCGTCCTGTTGTCTTCAGACAGTCTGAGGTCTCTGCTCACTGTGTTTGTGTCCACCTCCAGCTCACAGGCGTCTGATGGAGAGAAGCAGAAACATCAGAGCAGCAGGTCATCATCTGATCATCTACAACCATCTGAGGTCTCTGATGGTCTGACCTTTGACCTCCTGCTGAGTCAGCCATGTTTGACCCCTGACCCCAAACTCTGCTCCATCTTTCTATCTGAACCAGTTTGATTTCTGTGTTTGTGGTTCCATGGTCCACCTTCAGTTTTTCCTGGACCTGGTCTAGTTATGGACCAGTGAACCACCACGGTCTTCAGTCTGGACCAGAGAAGAGGACCTGGTCTAGTTATGGACCAGTGAACCACCATGGTCTTCAGTCTGGACCAGAGAAGATGACCAGGTCTAGTTATGGACCAGTGAACCACCACGGTCTTCAGTCTTGACCAGAGAAGAGGACCTGGTCTGGTGTCCAGGCCATTTATTGAAATAAAAACAGATGTTCAGAGAAAATAGTGGACATGTTTTCTTCCTTCAGTTCTGTCCAAAAATCTGAAATCCTGATGATTCTTGGATGTTGAACTCTTTCCATGGCGCTCACACACAGCACCCAGTGCTCTCTAACTTTCACACAGACACAAAGAAAAGAATCTTTTCCTCTAATAAAGGATTTCCTGAAATAAAAGAGCCTGTGGCTCGAGTTTTTCTCTCTCAGTCTGAGGCCTGTTGATGAACAACTCTTTTGATTTGATGATATTTTTAATCTTGTTTTTTTGTGCAGGCTCAGATTTTGTGTCAAATGTGAGGACACAAAGGGTCTGGGGTCCAAATATTGACCCAGAAGAGGAACAAGCCCTCACTTATTAACAACATGTTCAATCCAAACTGTGTGAATCTCTGAATGAACCCTCGTCCTTTCACAAATAGAAAATCCTGATCAGTGATTCTGTTTGAACCCTTTCAGTCCCACTCACACTCAGCACACAACGCTCACTAAATTAGACAGAAAATAGAAAAACAGGAATCATTTCATCAACAAAGAGCCCGTGTGTAATGTTCTCTGTCTGTCTGTCAGCGTCTGGGACATGTCATTGATTCACTACTTTATTGATTTGAAGCTTTTTGTGTGCACAGGCTCTGATTTGAACTCAAATGTCAAACATGGAGCCAGAGCCCAAAAAGTGGAGCTGCCAGAATAACAGGCCAAAAAGTCTGACACAGTAGAGAGCAGTTTTCATCCACATGACTTCAGTCTGTCAGGGACTTCAGTCCTGCTGATTATTCTTTTGATCATGTGACCTGTTCTGACCTCAGACTGATGACCTCTGACCTTCATGTCTCCATGCTTTATCCTCCTGATGCTGTTTTATCTCTGGAGCTCTGACACAATCCTTCAGATGAAAAGTTGATGAGAGTAAAAAGTTGAATAATCATCATTAAATCAAAGATTAAAAACACTCACACTTCTTCAGACCAGGTCTCAGGGTCCACAGTCCACCATGGTCCAACCTGGAGACAGAAACCAAAGCTGGGATCAGTTCTTCATTCATCAGGGTCCTGAGATAGCCTCCCTCTCCAGCCCACACCAATCAGGAGGTTTCTACAGAAAACCTTCCCCTCTGTCTCCATCCAGGGTCTGTCTGGGCTCAGAGCTCTGAGTGGATCCTCTTAACCAGGTCACACCGTGGTTTCAGTGGGACCGGCCCGTGGATGGCTCTTTATTTTCACACTTCTGCATCACAAACAGGATCTATGTGTTTACTTCTCCTCTTAGTACATGAGTGTGCGCTCATTTCCACGCACAGACCTGTGTTTATCAGTGTGAGCGTGGGCGGGGGGGACGCTGGTGTCCCACGTCAGGGTCTGAGCTGGTTAGACTCAGTCAGTGTGGACTCTCACTGCAGCCCAAATCTGTGAAGGAGGACCATCACATCATCCTGACTGTGTCTCTGTAGACTTCACAGCTCAACACTCACATTAAATATGATGTCTCCATGGATTTAATAAACACCTCTGACATCCCTGTGGACTAATGAGCTGCTGAAATAAGGCTGAAGAGCTGTCAGCTGATCTGTTCATTCAGATTTAATAAAGGAGACTTTTCTTCAGCTCTTTAATTGAACCATCAACTACAAACTGATCAAGTCTGACAGGAAACTGACATAAAAACTAAACAGTCAGTGGACGATTACTGAGTGACATCAGGGATCATTTACTGTCTTTACCAAATATGACAACAACTACAAGGCTGATCTACCAGACACAAGCAGAGCACCGGAGACAACACACTGACCAATACCTGCTCTGAAGAAGACTCTGTGGGCAAAACTGGGACACAAAGACAAAGACAGAAGCATCAACAGAGTGGACCAGGAGCCTGTTGTACGTTCATGGCCCAAATGTTGAAAAAAACACTCTGAAGTGCTCTCTTGGGAAAAAAATGCTTTCTAAAGTTCCCTTTGTGACCTTCTGGAAGCTGAAACATGTGCAAAAGTTCCCTCTGTGCCCTCTTGGGCATCTAAACACAAACTAAAGTGCCCTCCTGGTTGGTAAAACACACTCACCTGCCCTCTTAAGAGGAAAGAATACATTAAACTCCAGAAGACTGTCAGGAAGAAATACGAAGAAACCAAACACTTTGTGACATTTGATTTATGTTGGGACATTTTCAGATCAATAATGACCCAGAACTATCTAAGAGAACCAGTTTGGATTTTCTGGTGCTAATATGGTGTTAAAATGCCAGGCATGAAAATCCCTCACCTTTCAGTGAAATTTGCAGATTTGAAATCAAAACAGGAGACCTGCAGTGTAGATCTGATGGCAATTTTTTTCTTTCTTTTCTGGGGAGTGGGGTGGTGATCAACATGGACATGGAGGTACACCACAATTCATCAGTGAACTGCAAACGCACTTGCACGCACTTGAATTGGACAAAAACATTCACTCTACAAGTGCAAGAACATGAAATGTAAGCGTGAAGGGCCTCACATCAGCAGTGTTTTCTCTGAGAAGGTGGGGGGAGGCCTGATTGGCTAGAGAATCATGTGGAAGCTTAAAGCTAGGGTCTATGATTTGGAAGCTTTGTACATCTTACTAACACCGTTTATAAGGCTGTTATGGTCCTATGGTCCTATCTACACAGTATAAAGACCAAAAAGAACGAAAAAAATCCATTCAATATATCCGCTGAAAAGCTGCATACTAGCTGACCAATTAAACCTGAGCACCTGCGAAGATTAACTGGTCCGTTAGTTAGTCCATGAGTCCATCCAATCCTCGTCTCCCTCACTACGCAGTACGCAGCATCTTGCCCATGGTCCCGCCTCCTCCCCTCTACCTCCGGTGAGCAGCTAGCAGCGTTAGCTACTGAACTATCATGGAGCCGGAAAAGCCTAGCGCCGATCCGGGAAGTCGCCTCCCTCTCCCGGGGCCCAACGGAGCTCTGCCCGCGGGTTGAGGCCTGTTAGCGGGCTAACGGCTAACGAATAGCCTCAGCCGGCCATCAGACCTTCAGCATCGGCCGTTTCGCCCCTGGTTGATCAGGTAATTGCTTTGTTTACTACAGTGGGAGATGTCTGCTGAATAACTCTGGTTAGTTTGTGCCTGTACGGGCTAATAACTTGTAGGGGAGCCGGTTAGCCTGTTAGCCGCTAGTCGTTAGCACTGTAAGCTGAGCTAGGGAGGACAGGCTGAGAAAGATTAGTCCTCCCCCACACTCGGCTCTGCTCTGGCGGCGCCAGACCCGCATTGCCGCCGGTCCAGTTGAGATGGCTACTGCTGTGTGTTATAAGGGAGATGTCTGTCGTGTTTGATACTTTCAGTTGAGCTGAGCTGTTTTTGATTGAGTTTGCTGCTGATATATTGTGCTAGTCACTAGTAGCTCTGCCCGAGGGGGCTTATATGAAGCGCCACGAGCTGGGGGCGGGATCTTAGAACAGGAGCGGAGAGGTGAGGGAGGGGGGGGCAGGCTGCGGTTTCAAATCGTAGACACGAGCTTTAAGACGCCTTGCTGATCCAATTGGAAAATAGCTAATGTTAGTTTAACATTAGCTAAAAGTAAAATATCACCAGAGGAATCAAATCTTGCTGAAAGAGCCTTCATGTCATTGATTAACAACGTTAGCTAACACAGCAGGAGATATAACGTAGATATCTAAACAAGCCTCCAATGGAAAGTTAATTAATGCATTTCATGAGAGAAGTTATCAGTACCTTATAGCGTAATGGGACCATGTATAGATAGATACTTTATTATTCATTCATGCTGTCCTGTAGTTCTGCTTAACTTTTATGTCAAAATGCATCAGATTGAATATTTTAAATATGAAATATTAAATTTTCCTCTGTGAGAGCATGTCCACTGTGTCTTTTCTTACTCTTGACCCATTTTCATGCCTGAATGCACTGGAATACTGCAAATGGCATCTTAATTGAGAATTTTCTGGGCTAAGTCCCCAAGACCACTTCTTATTTATTTATTTATTTATTTATTCATTTATTTATTTATGTGTGTTCTTCAAGTCCAACATTAATTCTAAACAGGTCTTGTGGAAGCTGGTCTGAACCACACACTAACTTCAGTAATCTGTCTATTTGGTCTATTTTAGGGCTACATAATGTGCTGTTAGTATTACATATCAACATGTCTAAAGTGCACTTGAAAACATGTGAAACCATAGTTGTTGTGGTCTGCTCTGCTGAGCCCCTTCCTCCACTCAGCTGAGCTTCCCTCCCCTCCCTTCCTGAGTCTGGGCTGCGACCTGATTAATCAGCTCCCTCACCTGTGCTGCACACCGCACCTGTGCCGAATCAAGGTCATCCACCAGAGTATTTAGGCATCTCCTCGTGGAAGGATGGGTGGTGGAGAATTATTCATCAGTGATATTTCAGCTGCACTTTAAACTTGTCATGTAAGCTTTTTTGTGATTGTTCGTGTGATTATTCGAGTATCTAACTTCTTCTGTGTTCTTTTTTTCTCCAGTGCCTCCTTTGTGTTTCCTGCTCAAAAAATGTCCCCTGACAGAATAAGCAGGAAGCCAAAACATACAGATCAAAAGGAAAAGGACAATCCAGGTCAAACATAAGACTGGATTTACAGATCAAATCAATAATCAATCTCTGTTACCTCGTACCCCTGGATGATGTTAAATCATTAACCCCTCAGATTAACCCCCTCAGTCTCTATTAATACAAATTAAAATAATGAATACAGAGTTTTCAGCCGTAGTCTGACTTCCTGTCCAAACTCAAACCAGTCTCTGGTCTCTCTCTGCAGCCCTGACGTCTCTGACTCTGAGTAATCTCACTTTTCAGGCTGATGAACATCGACATGTGATTCTTTCTTCTTCTGTGGTGTCAGTGTACCTCAGGATGTTCAGGCTGCAGTGTGGATCCTCCCGTCGAGCAGACAGCAGCTTCTCTCCTCGTTCTCCTGGATGATTGTAGCTCAGGTCCAGCTCTGTCAGAGAGGACGAGCTTAGAGCAGAGTCCAGAGACACACAGCCCTCCTCTGAGACCAGACAGCCGGACAGACTGCAGGCAGACAGACAGACACACGGACAGACAGACAGACAGACAGGTGAATCCACAGTTTCATCACAGGATCAGGTCCAGAATGAAGGCCTGTCTGTGGTACCTTCAGTCTCTAAAGTAGTATGGGAGGAGGAGCCTGTAACCATCAGGACCTTATAAGTCCTCTATAGTTCAGGTCCATGAGGAAGATCCCTCTCTGAGAGCAGGCTGAAAACCTCAAACCAAATGGTTTGGATGTGCTTCTGATTGATGGGTCCATCATTTCAAAGACTCAGACATGTTCTTCTCAAACAGCTCTGACCCTCCTGAAAGGCCTCAGAGCTGTTGGTCTTTCCCTGCAGAGTATTTAGAGGATGTTAGCCATCTCTCCTCTGACCTTTAACCTTCAGGGAGACTGTGAGGATCATGAGCGTCTCCTTCCTGAATGTCTTCTGTTCTTGACTAAGGACCTCAGTCTGTTTCGAAAACATTTGGAGCTCCTTCATGTTGAAGGTGTTCAGGAGCTCAGATGATGGTCACAGCTTTGATTTGTTTTCAACATTTTTATGATAATCTTAGAGTCTCCAGACTCTAGAACTCTAGGCTCTAGAACTTTGGATCAACTTTGATTTTCAGTGTAAAGGGGATTTTGAATGTGTACCTGAGAGTCTCCAGTCTGCAGTGTGGACTCTTCAGTCCATCAGACAGCAGCTTCACTCCTGAATCCTGCAGGTTGTTGTTACTCAGGTCCAGGTCTCTCAGACCAGAGGACTGTGAGCTGAGGACTGAGGACAGAGCTCCACAGCTTCTCTCTGACAGTTCACATCCACTCAGCCTGAAATAAGAATCAGAAGAGCATAAAGAGCAAACAGTTAATGATCACACTTGTAAAGAAACAGAAATCTGATGTAACCTGTGCAGGTAGGTGCACCTACAGAGCTTTGCTGGAGGCTTTGACCACTGGCAGCAGCCTCAGAAGAGCCTCCTCTGAAGAAGAGTATTTCTTCAGGTCAAACACGTCCAGGTCTTTCTCTGAGGACAGTAAGATGAAGACCAGAGCAGACCACTGAGCAGGAGACAGTCTATCTGTGGAGAGACGTCCTGATCTCAGGGCCTGTTGGATCTCCTCCACCAAAGAACGATCATTCAGTTCATTCAGACAGTGGAACAGATTGATGCTCTTCTCTGCAGACACGTCCTCACTGAGCTTTGACTTAATGTACTTAACTGTGCCCTGATTGGTCTGTGAGCTACTTCCTGTTTGCTTCATCAGACCTTGTAGAAGGTTTTGATTGGTCTGCATTGAAAGACCCAGGAGGAAGCGCAGGAACAGGTCCAGGTGTCCATTTGGACTCAGTAAGGCCTGGTCCACAGCTCCCTGGTGGAGATGTTTCAGGTCAGGTTTCACAGTAAAGATTTTAAGGACCTTGGATGGTCTCTGTTCTTCTGCCATCAGATTGACTCCAGAGTTGATGAAGGTCAGATGGACATGAAGAGCAGCCAGGAACTCCTGAACGCTCAGATGGATGAAGCAGAACACCTTGTCCTGGTACAGTCCCCTCTCCTCTTTAAAGATTTGTGTGAACACTCCGGAGTACACTGAGGCTGCTCTGATGTTGATGCCACACTCTGTCAGGTCTGGTTCATAGAAGATCAGGTTTCCTCTCTGCAGCTGCTCAAAAGCCAGTTTACCCAGAGACTGGATCATCTCCCTGCTCTCTGGACTCCAGTGAGGATCAGTCTCTGCTCCTCCATCATACTTGATCATCCTCACTTTAGACTGAACCACCAGGAAGTGGATGTACATCTCAGTCAGGGTCTTGGGCAGCTCTCCTTTCTCTCTGGTCTTATGCACATGGTCCAGGACTGTGGCAGTAATCCAGCAGAAGACCGGGATGTGGCACATGATGTGAAGGCTTCTGGACTTCTTGATGTGGGAGATGATTCTTTTGGCCTGCTTCTCATCTCTGAACCGTTTCCTGAAGTACTCCTCCTTCTGCTGGTCAGTGAACCCTCTGACCTCTGTCACCATGTCAACACATCCAGGAGGGATCTGATTGGCTGCTGCAGGGCGTGTGGTGATCCAGAGGTGAGCAGATGGGAGAAGGTTCCTCCTGATGAGGTTGGTCAGCAGCACATCCACTGAGGTGGACTCTGTGACATCAGTCAGGATTCTTGTTTTGTGGAAGTCCAGAGGAGGCCGACACTCATCCAGACCATCAAAGATGAACAAGACCTGGAACTCCTCAAACCTGCAGATTCCTGCTTCTTTGGTTTCACTGAAGAAGTGATGAACAAGCTCCACCAAGCTGAACTTCTGCCCTTTCAGCAGATTCAGCTCTCTGAAGGTGAATGGAAACATGAACTGTATGTCCTGGTGGGCTTTGTCTTCAGTCCAGTCCAGGGTGAACTTCTGGGTGAGGACTGTTTTACCAATGCCAGCCACACCTTTTGTCATCACTGTTCTGATTGGTCCATCCTCTCCGGTTGGTACTTTAAAGATGTCTTCTCCTCTGATGGTCTTCTCTGGTCTGTGAGGTGTCCTGGATGTGGTCTCGATCTGTCGGACTTCATGTTCCTCATTGACTCCTCCAGCCTCTCCCTCTGTGATGTAGAGCTCTGTGTAGATCTGGTTCAGCAGGTTTAAGGTTCCTGCTTTAGCTATCCCCTCAAACACGGTCTGGAACTTCTGCTTCAGGTTAGACTTGAGTTTTTGTGGGCACAGTGCAGCCTGAGATCCTGAAGGAAAAACCAACAAATTACGTTTAAGTCTGAATCCTGGACAAAGTCCTGAAATCTCAGAGGGGCTGCTCACATCTTCACTTTGAACAGAAATGATTTTATTATGGACACGGAGGTGATGAACACCAGAGTGAAGCAGATCAAAAAATGAGAACCTTCCCTTCCTCTTGCCATCATATTAAATCTGAAAAAGTTCTTACTGTTCCTTATGCACTTTGCCAGCTTGTCCTGCTTCATCCTCCTCAAGAAGTTCACTGTGATCTCCAGAAATGCCTCTCTGCTGCTCCTCTGCTCCTCATCACCACCAACCAACACATCCTCGCTCTGGCCCTCTAAGCTTTCTGGGTAATCTGAATTTAAACCTCTCTGGATTCTCCTCAGCTCGTTCTTCATAAAGGTGTAGATGTTCTCCTCCAGCAGCTGGAGGACAATGACAGAGTGGAGATTAAATGTGTAGATCACAGCCTGAATCATCTCACAGTCTGGGGTCTTCTTATAGACCTTCACAGAGACTGGATGATGGTGGACCAACAAATCTGACGATCATGGAGTTTGTTAAAGTGTGATGTTCTCACCATAAATATGGAGTCCAGCTCTGATTCAGGTTGTCTGGGTCCATCACTGAGGAGACCAGATGTTTCCAGCTGAGCTCTGTGGATCAAAACAGGCCACAAATATCTCCAACAATGTTTTCAGACACACTGAAGGCAGCATCAAGAGGAAAAATTATCTCCCTAACTACTCATTTAAAGAAACTAAAAAGGCAAAAATGAGCAGATTTACAAGGAAACTTAAAACAGTTACAACTCAACAGACCCTGAGTTCAGACTAAATATTAAACAAAAACTTCAAGGGGAAGTCAATGATATTTACACGCAAGAAACAAACGACTAAATTTCCTTAAAGGGATATGCCAACTCTGTTTGTTTGTTTCTGGCCTCAGTCCCGCGTTCACAACAAGCAAAAAAACATCATTCTTTCAGCTCTGTGTGCAGTAACAAGGAAGAGACAGACATTCAGTTAAAGCATCAAACTCTGATTATTGGAGACTCTACAGTGAGAAAGTGATGAACATCAGAGTGAGGCAGATCAAAAAATGAGAACCTTCCCTTCCTCTTGCCATCATATTAAATCTATAAAAAGCTCCCATTGTTCCTATGCGCTTTGCCATTTGTCCTGCTTCATCCTCCCCAGGAAGTTCACTGTGATCTCCAGAAATGCCTCTCTGCTGCTCCCTCTGCTCCTCATCATCACCAACCAACACATTCTCGCCTTGACCCTGCTTTTGGGTAATCTGGATTTAAACCCCCTGGATTCTCCTCAGCCACTGCTCTTCATAGCTGGGTGTAGATGTTCTCCTCCAGCAGCTGGAGCAACAATGACAGAGTGGGAGGTTAAATGTGTAGATCATAAGCCTGAATCATCTCACAGCGTCTGGGGTCTTTGTAGACTCTTCACAGAGACTGGATGATGGTGAACAACAAATCAGACAATCATGAAGTTTGTTAAAGTGTGATGTTCTCTGACCATAAATATGGAGTCCAGCTCTGAATCAGGCTGTCTGGGGTCTACTCACTGAGGAGGACTAGTTATTAGCTGAGCTCTGTGGATTAAAAAAGGCCACAAATATTCTGCAACAATGCAGGACACACACTGAAGGCATCAAGAGGAAAGAGGATTATTCTCAACTACTGCTTAAAAGAAACTAAAAGGCAAAAATGAGCAGGATTTACAGCGAAACTTAAAACAGTTACAACTCAACAGACCCTGAGTTCAGACTGAATATTAAACAAAAAACTTCAAGGGGAAGTCAATGATATTTACACACAAGAAAACCAATAACTAATTTTTCCTAAAGGGATATGTGCTAACTCTATTTGTTTGTTTCTTGCCTCAGTCCTGTATCCAAAACAAGCAAATAGGACACCATTCTTTTTCAGCTCTGTGTGCAGTAACAAGGAAGAGACAGACATTCAGTTGGGAAGCATCAAACTCTGATTATTGGAGACTCTACAGTGAGAAATGTGAAGGTCCTCGAAGTCAGAGGGCATAGTTAGAAGTATCCCTTAGCACCAGAGCAGGTGACATCCAATCAAATCTGAAGCAGCTTGTGAAAAAATAAGATTATAATTCTATATGGGCACAATGACTTCAGGTTGCATCTCAGTCAGAGGTCACTAAAGTTAAAGTTTTCTCTGCCCCCTCACAAATCTGACCAGTGATACAGCTACATGTCATCATTTAACCGCTGGCTATGGAGGTGGAGTCCAGCAAACGTTGTGGAGTTCATAGATAACTGGACATCTTTCTGGGGAAAACCTGATCTGATTGTAAGAGATGGCATCCATCCTACTTTGGGTGGTGAGGCTATTTTATCAAAAACATGGCAGAGTTTATTGACCCTAATTTATGACCTCTCAGAGATGAGACCAGGTCTCAGAGCTGCAGTCCTACACGCTCTTCTGAGCTTGATTTAGGACAATTTTCCAGTCATTACCATTATGATAGTTATGCTAATTAAAAAATAATAATTATGCCATAGAGACTGTGTATGTTCCCAATCCTAACCTCACAAAACTGTTAACACAAGAACAAATAAAAGAGTTGTCAGTCATAAAAATGTCATTTAAATTACTCAAATGCAGAAAAACACAAAACCAAATGATAATAAGATGTTATCTGTTAAGTATCAGATCACTGAAATCCAAATCTTTACTGGTGAATAATCTTATAACAGAAAATCCCATTGATTTATTCCGTTTAACTGAGACATGGCTGTGCCAGGATGGACACTTCAGTTTAAATGAATCCACTCCTCCCATCATTTTCATACCCTTGTACCATGAGACATAGGCTGTGGTGGTGTGGCAGCTGTTTATCATTAATGTCTCCTCATCAATCCTTGACCAATGTCTAATTACGCTTCTTTTGAAAGCCTTGTTTTTGTCATAAAACTCCCTGCCTGGAGTTATTTAGTTTTATCTTTTTTAGACCTCCTCTATTTCTCTTTTTCACTCTTGATTCTGTTCTTCCTCCTAGTTAAGTTACTGGTTTTGTGTCTTGTCTCTCATGTTTCCAGGTTTATTTTGAAATCCCTGTGCCCCTCATGGTGTGTTCCTCCCTTCTATGTCTCTCTCTCTGATGATGATGATTCCCTCCACCTGTACGACTGTCTCACCTGTGCTTGATGACTCCCCTGTGTATTTAGGTGGGCTTTACACGAGTACGAATTTGTAAGACTCCGGTAAAATAAACTATCGATCTGGTAATATTCACACACGGAGATTCGTATTTGTCCATGACTCCGCGTTTTTTTTGAAAAAGGGTCTGCAAGTGGATATCTGCGTATTCGTCTTCATGCCGTAGTTGGTATAAACAGATAAGTCCGAGAAAGACAGTGACCTCATAGCACCCCTCCTCCTCCCCGCCCCCCAACCCACGCTGTCACACACACCAACACCAACAACAATGGCGGCAGCCGGGCTGATTCTGATCTTGTTCCAGCAGCTACAGATATTGCTACGACTTTTATACCAGTTTGCTCACAGAACACCAACAACACCCGCTACGGCAACAACAGCAACAAATGCTCATGCAGAGATGCAGCATGTCACGGGCGCATGAGCACTTGTTGACGTGGAATCCACCTCAGAGCAGAACCAGACGGGCAACCTGATGATTTTGTGTTGTCGTGTAAATGCACAAGCCTTTGTACAATACGATGTGTAAACAGCGACACATGTTTTCATGCCGATGCCAAGACAATACGGGGCTGTCCTCATGTGAGGAGGGCCTTAGTCTCTGTTTTATGAGTCTGTTGTTGGGTCACTGTTCGTCTTCCCTGTTGCACCATGTGTTCTTCAGCATTCTTCCGTGTCTCCAGGTTTCCACTGATCTCCAGAGTTTTCTAGATATTGTCAGTTATTTGGTTGATTTCTTTTGTACTTTGTTTGTGTGTTAGACTTTTTGGTTAAGGATTGGTTTTTTTGTTTGGAACCCTTTATGCTAGTTAAAAATAAAGATTTTGAGTTGATCTGCATTTGGGTCCTGCACTTTTGTTTTTTGATTTTCAAAACGGTGACAGTTCTAAGCTAATCTCATACTGATTCAAAAACCTGGCAGCTGGTCTTAGTTGTGATAATCTTCCATCCTCCAGGCTCTTATTCTGAATTATCAGAATTCTCTAAGTTTATAGATAACTGGAGCACTGAAAAAATATTTATTGTAGGTGCGTTTTACATCCATGTTGACAAAGAAAGTGATAGCCTCAGCTCTGCTTTCATGTCCTTGATAGACTAAGCTGGTCTTACTCAGGCTGTTCATGACCGGTTAGGAGCGTTCAGCCCGATCATCAAACTGGGAGCTAAAGGGTTAAGACAGTCTGGTGGTCAGGGCGTTTGCTGAGGAGGTCTTCATCCTGATAAACAGAGTCCTCCTCATCACCTCTGTTAGGGCCAAAAGGAAATCTGATTTAAATAATGAATTTATTTTATGGTAAACTGAATTAAGGAAAGAATATGAATTTAAATAATCTGTTGTTATGAATTTTCTTGCATAATTGTTAATATGTTAGTCAATATTTATTTGAATTAATTTCTAAAGTAAAGGACAACATTTTTGTTTGTTTATAATAACAAATTGACCAAGTTAATTTTCACCGTTCAGCTCATCTCTATATACCCAAGTTGCTGCCTGCTTCAGGTTATTTGATTGACATAAGATAGTAACATTTACATTTAGTTTTATCCATAAAGTTATGATTGTAAATGCCTTTTTTTTTTTAAATTAACCCTGGAAGTGACTCTGGATCTGCGTCTGCTTTTTGTTTGGACTGTGTGTATTAGACCCACTCAGCAGTGGTTTTTTTGGAAGCTTGAAGCCACTACAACCTCTGAGTAACTTAGGGTGCACTCACATGAGCCATCCCATCTTGTGCTTTGGTGCAATTCACATCCCTGTTGATCAGTGGAGCTCTGATCATGTGTTTTAAAGGAGGTTTGTGTTTTTGATCCCATCTGTCTGTTTGCTCCTTTTTAAAACTGAGGGTATGTCTGAGTTTTCAATGGAAAAATATCTTGCTCCATTTACAGGTCATGAAAGTTTGATTTTTTTTCTGACAAATATTAATGTTGGTCCACAAATAACATTCCATGTCTGGTTTTCTCACACATCTTATCCTGCTCCACTTCCTGCTGCAGTTTACCAGAGTCTGATCATCTGTTAATGTTTTACAGTCTTATATTTTGTATTTACACAAACAAGCTATCACAATTCTGTGTGTCACTAAATATTCAGTTTTCACATTAGCTGGTCTGTGTGTGGATGAGATTATTGTTGATGAAAAAATAAAGATATTTACATACTGACATCAGTCATAGACATCAAATTATAACAGCTGTAAAGGTTCATATTTCATAAAAGAATCAGTTTGTTGAAGTGAATTAACCAGAGGAGATCAGTGGACACCTTTCTGATATTTCTCTTCATACATCTGCTCAGCTGCTCACCTACAGGTAATAAACTTGAAATGGAAGAGTTGAATGACTATTTAATCAAAATGATTTATGCCCTAAAGGGTTGAGCTGTGAGGATGTGTCTTGTAGTCTGCAGGAGAGGCGAGTGTGTCCAAGTATGATTCAGAGAGAGACGATGTGAGTGCAGGCCAGGCAGACTGTGGGAGGGTGGCTGTCATTGATAGAGGCACACTATGTGCGTGAAGAAATAACGGTAAACACAATTTTCCCCTACCATGAGGGAAAAAAACTAGTTTGACATTGTTTTGGACCATAGTAATATAGTAATCATTAACCTGAACCCTTAAGTAGTCTACGATAAAACAACTCCAGCAATGAAGTGATTTTAAAGCACGTAGTGATTTTAATCCAACAACAACTAGAGGGCAACATAAATACAACAATAAGCCCACAATAACAATAAAAATGTTTTCAAAGATAGATAAACAACAAAGCTATCCACACAGTCTTTAACTTTAACTAACTGCAAAATATAAAAATGAGAATTAAATTGAAAATAGCCCACTGACTAAAAACTTGAATGAGGATCCAATAAAAAACAAACAGTAAACAAACGTAAAGAAGAATCTTTCCTGTTTTTGGATTGATATTAACACAGTCCTGGGGGGGGGGGGTCACAGTCTCTCTACCTGGAATCGTCTCTCAATGGATTTGAGACTAACAGAACTGGTCACTGTTGGTGAATGTAAGACTTTGATAAGGGACCGGGAAAGAGCCAACCTTGGACACTGTGACTGTTTTAATTCTTGACTGCTTCTCATTTTGTTTTGGATTGGTGTTTCCAGAATGGTTTGGTTTCAATGTGCTGATGTCTGGATGTATTTGTTGTTTTTATTGTGTAACTGTCTGCTGCTGCCATGCTAGGTCCCTCTTGAAAAAGAGATTTTAAATCTCAATGAGGCTTTTATCTGGTTAAATAAAGGATATAATAATAATAACAGTCCTCTCTGGAGTCTCCTCTGGAACATACAAGACATGGTAATAAATTGTATCTTGTAATCTCAAATTATGACTTAATGAACTGTATCTTTTGGGCACATGATCATATTATTTATTTCTTTTTTTTTTTTTTTTTTTTTTTTTTTTCTTCCCCTTGTCTGCATTATCTTTACAGCTGAGCACTGTCTGGTGGCAGCGTTGGAAAGACAAATGCAATTTTTTTTCAAGCAGTGAGAGATATGTGAATATGATTCACTGCTATAGTGACCATCACCAGCCCTCCCTGTAGGCTACTCCATCATATAAAACTTTATTTAACCCCTGATGGGAGCTGAGGGAGAGGGCCGTGCCACACCACAGTGTGAAAGAAGGGGAAATAGTGACAGACAAGACAGGACAAGACAGGACAAGACAGGACAAGACAAGACAAGACAACTGGGAGAGGAACAGACAGGTATTGTAGCTAGTTTAAGATAGTAGTTCAAGTGCTGTGCTGATGTAAGTCCATACTGGAAGTATGTGGTGTGTATGAAGAGGGTGGCTCATGTGTAGAGTGGGGGGAATGGGATGAAGACCCTTATATTATATTATTTATTTCTTCCCCATGACCACTGTTGGCCTCCATGCAGACATTTCCATAGACACATTTTAAACTACTCCTTCATTTATTATTCACTATTCTAGTAAATTCAAGACAACAGATTGATTTCAACAAAACAATATAACAGTATCTACTGTTGCTGTTGTTATTATTATTGTTAGAATATTACTATTATTATACATTATGTACTATAGCTCAGTGAATAGTGATCATTTCGGACTCAAACTAGGTTTTGCACTTGGCAGCATTAAGATACTAACATTAGCCAAATGAGCATTTTCACCCGTAGCATCTCCAAGTTTCAAACGTAGCACTAGCTTACAATCATCACATCAGTGGTTTCTTGACCGGGCTCTGCTGCTCCATGCTCTGACGTGTCAGAGGACTCGTCATCATTTCTGAAGCTGGACGACTCAGGTGCAGGTGGTTTGGTCAGCTCATTCCTGCTCCTGCTCCTGCTTCTAGCAAAACCAGATTTTGATGCCGAACGCTGTGCAAACAGGTCGCTAATTTTGTGACTTGTGGCCGCATTTTCCTGAAGGGATTTTTTTTTCTTCTCCGTCAATTTCTCTGCGCCACCTTTGCGTTTTTGTTTTCTGGGTTCCATCGGTGCAGAATACAGATTATTTTTTCATTTTTCCCCCTTCTCAGCATTATCATTTCTGCTGAGCACTGTGTCAGATGACAGCTTTGAAAAGACCAATGCATTTTTTTCTAGCAGTCAGAGAAATGTGAATATGGTTAGCTGCTATAGTGACCATCACCAGCCCTCCCTGTAGGCTACTCATTTTAAACTTTATTTAACCCCTGATGTGAGCTGAAGGGGAGGGCCGTGCCACACCACAGTGTGAAAGAAGGGGAAATAGTGATAGACAGGACGAGACAAGACAAACGGAAAGGAGGACAAACGTCTACTGTTATTGATTTGAGATAGCAGTTCAAGTGCTGTGCTGAACTAAGTTCATACAGGAAGTAAAGGCTGTAAAAAAACAGGGACACCAGAAATGTGGGGTCTTGATAGTAGGGGGTGTGTGAGCCTACATGGATAAGAGATGGAGTGGCATGCATCACAGGATGTGAGATGTGTAAGAGTACCCGACTCAGCATGTTCTGACGGGATCTATCATGTCTCTTAGTTTGTCTCGAAGGGGCTTGAGTATCTGTATATGCATGCATGTGAGGTGGTCACCGAATACCCGAGAAGTTGCCCAAACCCAAGGAAAACACCGCCATGGGCGCCTCCCGGGCCACCAGGGCACCCGAGACCCCCACGCAGTCCCCAAACTACCAGGCCCAGGGACAGCCCCAGGACCCAAGGGGGCACAGACCCCCCCTCCACCGACACCAAAGACCCAGGGCCCAGAGCAGTAGCCCCCCCGCAGACAGTACCCGCCCTCCCCGACCACCCGGCCCCAAGCCCCCCCCCCGGCCCCAGCACCCAGTCCCCCCAACGCCACCCAGGAGCCAGACCCCCCGGGACAAGACCCCTCCCCAGAGGGGGGGCCACGGACCACAGCCAGGTCAGGTGGGGCGAGATGTGGGTGTGTCGCGGTGGGGTTGAAGTCGCTGCCTGCCCCCCAGAAAAGCCACCCCACCCAGACCCAGTGATCCATCCAAGATGCTGCGGTCCCCCCCCTGGAGGCAGGCCAGGCCCAAGCGGCCGACCCCCAGGCGGCCGAGGGCCCCCAACCCCCCAGAATACAGATTATGCAATCTTCAAATCCTCCAACATCGCTGTCTGGCACTGTCCCCTGTTCGAGCAGCGTAATTGACAGGCAACTCTGCCACAGCCTGATCCGCCCCGCCCCCTCTCTCTCATGTTGTGGCCACGGCCGACCGGGGAAATCCCCGGTATCCCCGTACACCAGTCTGCCCTTGCAGGCCAACCAGGCCCTCTTTAAGAGGACACTGTGGTGGTCATTGTTTGAGTGAGCCCTAAAACATGGAGGTCAGAGTTAACTCTTTTCAGAACACTCACCTGTCCTTAGTAGATCTGTCCTCCCTAAAATCAGGGGTATAATCTCGAGAGCAGTCACTCCTCATGGACACATGGCTGGGGACAGGGGGGATTGGTCTCTTCATCCTGATAAAGAAAATCATGTTCATCACCTCTGAGTAAGAAGAGTTCAACTTGTTCTATTTTGCTGATGGAGTGACGAGCGACCAGGCTGCCTTGATCATGGCCGCGCATCGTGGGAGGGTTAACCTGGCCCCATCATGGCTGTACGTTGATTTTACATGTTTTAGTCAACCTCAACCTCAATTGATTATCAGCCTGCAGTTGATGCAAGCTGGAGTTCTTCAGCCTCTAATCGCCAGATTGTTCTGCCTATCAGGATGGTAACTCTTTCAGGTCAACGTTACGTGATGGAAAGAATCTACTGTTGTTCTTTGAGCTAACAACCTTGGTTTTCTTGTGTGCCTCAGGATGACTCTTCATTACTCATCAGTTGTTTTTGGATCAGCTCTCAACCTTCAACAGATACTTAAAGGTGCGATGAGGAGAATCTTTTCCAGCGATAAAAAGACTCTGCTACCCGTGAGCACGTGCGGCAACTGTCACCTCGGAACTGAGAGTGACATCATCTCCGACTTATCGGCGTTCCAGTTGAAGTCGGAAAAAAACATGCCGATCTACCAGGCTATTGTTAGCTGTTGTTAGCACGCCCTGTGTTGTTGTTCACAAATATCACATGAAGAATGTGATTATCACCATGGCAGCATTTTTGTAAATATAAGTCTAACAATACGTTGTATACAGCTGATCTAGAGCGACACACCCCAGTCAGAAGTGCAAATAAATGGATTATTACAGGAGCTAAATAACTGTTCACACTGGGGGCATCCATCTTCGATTGTCAACTCGGGGTGACGAGGTTTCACCGAGTTCCCAGGAGGAAATTTCGACTTTGGGGTGTGTTCCAGTTGCAGTTTCCTACTCGGAACTCGGAAATTCCTACTTCTGACTACAAATGGAGCGCACCAATAGACGTGACCCAAGCCAAAGCGTGTGTTTGTTGTGATGCTAATGAATGCAGCTCGGACCTTCCTCAGAACTCTGCATTGCTATAAAACTTCTTTTTTCAACAACTTACAGGATGCAAAGCCACGAGGTAATGTATCTCTTCCTAGTTACGTAGCGGTAGTTTTTGATGTGTGACAACAAGCAATTTCTGGAAAACTTAGTATTGTAGTTTTGTAGCCGGGTATATATCTCTACTTACAGCCCAGTGCTCTAAGACGTGTCTGAATAAAATAAATTTGCTCTAGTTTTAATTGTCTTGTTCCTGAAGTTGAGTATCCAGGTCAGTCCAGCCCTGTCTGACCTGACCAGAAGGCTAAGGAATAGCATTTATAGATAACCTATTTTGATGCTATAAAACTCATCTTAAAGTGTGTATTTCAATCAGGCATATATCTAAAAGTGAGACTTTTTTGTATTTACTGAGAAACTCCTCATAGCATCTTTAAGAAATAACCCACCAACTATCATCTTTAAACATAAAAATGATGTTTGAGTCTGAGTTTCTACATTTTGGGTCCAGAGAAATATCTGCTTTCCCTAAAACAAAATCAATAATGAACAATTAACCAAACTATCTGTTGATAATGGACTGATGATGATGAAGATCATGATGAAGATGATGTAGTAATGGTGTCAGAGTGTGATGGTTCAGATCTTCATCTCACCTCAGACCCTGGTCTTCTTTAATCAGAGAGGTTTTAGATGGAGGGACCCCCTCCTCTGGTTCTTCAGTCTGGTCCATAGCAGAGCGCCCCCTGCTGTCTGTCAGCTGTGATGAAGGAGTCAGAGAGCAGAGCGTGAACAACAAACTCTTCCTGCAGGAGGGTCTTCAACATTTGGAAGGTGATTGCACAAATGTTTAGTCTGTCCCTGCTCACTGCTGTTTCCTGCTAATGTGGTGAGAGTTCTCCGTCACTTCCTGTTTGTGTCTTTGGCTGTGTGTTTGTCTCATACTGCTAACGCTAATTACAGCTATTTAATATTTAAATCTGAACATACCTACTCTGTTTGATTGTCAAACTTTAAACATACTAAGGTTCAATTAATTGCTCCAGTTAGTTGCTCAGCGGAAGTGATTAAGTTCATTTTCTGTCTTCTGCTCTGAGCCTAGCCTAGCCTAGCTTAGCATTTAGCTTCTCTCTGCCTCCTCCTCTCCTGCCCAATGTGCCATATGCTCACTTCCTCCTCATCCTCATTTCCTGATGGTGGTAGTTGTATGAAGTGTGGCTTGTTTTCAGCTCTGGAGGTGAGGGTCACTGATCTGGTGAAGCATCTCTGTACCTCTGAGACTAAACCTTCATCTGCAACCACAGTTATGTAGCCTGATGTAGCAGGTGTTAGCAGAGTTAGCGAACAGTCCCCACTGCAGAGGTGACCCAGATACAGCAATGAATTATGGTACTGATCTGAAAATCAGTGCAGTCCATTCATCTGAGTGTTTTTTGATAAAAAGCAAAATATATGGGCATCAAACACTTTTTACTTCTAGCTGATCCTACGAGGGCAGGTCCAGAACCCTGTGCCTGACCCATGGGGCTTACAGCTCCTGAGCCCACAGCTACTATGTGGATGGAGTGACACAGTCAGTAGCTCTGAGTGTCAGCGTTGTGATTGTGTCCACCGACTCTGAGGGGGTCTTTGTTTCAATAAATGACCTCCTCCAGGATCTAGTGGTGAGAAAAACAGTGACGGTTTGAGTGTCTGCAGGAGTATGATTGCACACTGGATCGCCCTCTTTTTCTGTCATAATGACAGACAGCCTCCAGCCTCCCTTCATTTATCAACAAATCTGTCAATGACAGAAAAATATATTTGATTAACACGACCCTGCTACACCACTTAACCTTTCAGGGTTGTGGGGCTGGAGCCTGTCCCAGTTTACATTAGAGGAAAGGCAGGGTCACCCTGGACCAGCAAATCACAGGGCCACACAGAGGAAGACAGACAAATATTGAAACATCATTCACAACCAAGAGTAACCCGGATTTCCACATTTCCAAAACTCTACCTCGAGTACGAGCATCGGCCTTCGGTCTGGCCGAGGTCATTTGACCTTGGCCATTTGCAGCAGAAGCACAGGGCTGCTGACTGAGCAGCGGTCTCTGTTTGAGGAAACACGGTGTTCTGATCATTTAGAGCTGTGAGGAAGGACTGAATCAGTTTAATGAGGTCAATAAAGTTCACAACTCTGTTCAAACATGTCTTTGGTTCAATCAGCTGTGGTAAATGACCTCACTACACTTCAGTCAGCAGAGAAAATCCTACTGAGCATGTGCAGAAAACAACAGAGGGTGTTAACTGATGGTAACTGAGACTAGAAGCCAGGTGTGAAAGTAAGATAAGATTCTTGCAGGAACTGTGCAACTCAAAAAATTTTTTTTAGCTTGCACGCTTTTCCTCCTCCTGCCTCCACTCTCTCACTCTCAACTGTGGTGAAGAAGAATAAATTACTGAATTATTAGCCTGCTAAAATTAGACTTCTCACCTGCTTGACACATTTATACAAAAAAAAGTAGAAATAAGAAGTTATTTTTTACAGCAGTTTTGTTTGTGGCTGTTTTTGGCATTAATGGAATGAAAGGGAGAAAAAGTAAAAATCTTATGGTACATCCAATCTTTGTTATATCCAAGACAGTGATAACAGATAAAAAAAAACCCAGACTCCAAAAATTTTTCATATTGAAAATCAGTCATTTTGTGTGTGTTTGTTCTTTCCCAAAATCAGTGAAACCTCTTAGAAAATTGGCATTTAAAATATTGAAATTCAATAATATATGATATTAATTGTTTTTATTAATTTTTAATACATTTTTGATCAAAACTGAAGTAAATTAACACACCTATGCAAGAAAGTAGAAAAAATCTGATATACTTTACAGCAATTTTAGTTAGTTGCTGTTTATGGCCCAAATGAAAGGATGGGAATTGGAACAGTACCCAAAGGTTAATTCAGTGTCATAATAAAAATGTAGGCTATCTCATGCTGTAGCTGCAGCAGTGTTCTAGCTGTGAGCTGCACAGCTGGCTTACATCCTAGGCCCACAGTTAATGTACACTACACAAAAAAATCACACAGCCTACTTTTGTGTTCTGGTCTAGTAACATTGTCAGCCATTTTTGACAGAAGGATAAACTTCATGGCTCATCTCTGGTCTACTGCATAGCCTACCTTCTCCATGTGCTTCCTCTTCACTTTCGGCTCTCTTTTCCCCAACCTGCCTGTCATCCCTCTTTCACTTGAACAAACAGTCAATTTTTCTTTGCATTTCTTTGACCTGTCTTGACTGTCTGGGGGACCTTACATCACCTAGGCAACCAGCCATCCAATGAAAAGAATGCATTGAGTTTTCTTCCTTCCACGTGTGCTTGTTTGCGGAAAGAGTGGTCCTGCTCGCATGACAGAGAGACAGAGAATATTTCACGACACATAAAACCGAAGGCTACGTATGTAACCACGGTTCTATGAATCCTGGATGACCACCAGAGGTGGTGCTTCAAAGCACTGGATGACACATCACACATGTGCAGGTCGAGTAGTTATACCAACAAAGTTACGTGTGACCCCTGTTGACCCGGACTACTTATTCCGGTGTCATCAGGGGATCTGTTCCTGCAGAATCTTCTCTCAAGATCACGTGATTCTGAGTGACAGAACACTCTGGCGGTCATTCAGGATTCATAGAACTGTGGCTACATACGTAACCTTCCTTCTATTTCATCCTTCCTTCAAAGCACTGGATGACCTTATACCAACATGGTCACGAGGAATCACCTTACGCAATGTATTGCATTGAGGCTGAAGGAGGCGTCAAAACAATCCCTGCCAGTGGATGGAGGGTGTGACTGTTTAACTTTGTAGAACCTGAGAAGGTGCTCGGTGATACCCAAAAAGCCGCAGCATCGATTGCCCCCAGGGGTACACCCTGGGGGGCTGCCCACGACATGTAGATAGCTAGTACACCAGCTGGCGAAGTGCACCCAGCTGCCTAATACCTTTGGTTGATCACCTCCACAATCCAATGATACAACCACTGTTTAGAGGCAGTTAGCCTTTTTTCTTGGGCCACTATGACACACAAATATTGGTCAGATCTACGTATACCTGCTGTGCTGTCCACCTATGCTCTCAGGGCAAGTACTGGACATAGTGACATAGCAGCATCGCCCTGCTGACATTTCCCTCAGATAGAGGGTCAAAATGTGCCAACTGTATTGACTGATTTACACTACAGCGAGTGACTGCCTACTACAAGTTAGAACCTATCACGGTAAGCGAGTACTGTAGCCTAGAAATTATAGACTAGTATTCATCAGGCGCATTAAAACCTTGTTCAACACATCACAGAAGCCATATTCTGGAGATGATTTTTATGTATTCATTAATTTTACATTCATTTCAGTAAGATTGGCTTGAAAAAAAAAGGGCTAGCATTGTATGCATGAGAGAAAGTTGCTTTTCAGAGCTGTTCCGGTGCATTCCGGCTTACTTTCACCTCTGCTGGAAGCTCCTCCCTCTGAGGGTCAACGGGCAGCGTCTGTGAACAGGAGTCAGAGGACGGAAACAGGGAAACACTTTAATGGATGGTTTTCTTCATGATCTCACATGAAACATTCATCCTCAGCTGATGTTTGTTTGAAAAATAATGAATCAAACTTTTGAACCATGAAGTTGAAGAAGCAGAGATTTGACAGTAAAGTCCATGTTTGGACAGAAAGGAGTCATTTTAATTCACTGATTTCAGAGTTTGGAATCATTTGCTGTCACACCAGCACAGGTAACTGACCTATTATCAAGCCCCGCCCTTTACAGGAAGTGATCCTCTGCCAAGCCCCGCCTCCTTAGTAACTGTTGCTTGGCTAGACAAACTCAGCTGCTGCTCACCCCTATCCCATTTCAGACCACTGACAGTAACTCACAATGTCTCAAGCTCGTCTTCATATCTAATTTATTTGATCCTATTGAGCTATGTGAGGTCATCCATCATCAGCTGTTCACGTCAACAAAATGCTTCATTATTTCCTTTGAATGTTCCTGGAACACCAAATGTTGTCAGATTAGAAATGTTCCCCCTGACCTTTGAGAGAAGACAAGTTTACTTTGAGGAATTTTCCGAGTTGAAGTAAAATGATAAAACAATTTCAACACAATGCACCAAAATAGACTCTCCAATCAGAGTTGACGGTCAATAGACTTTGTGTTGAAGAATCCAGTTTTTTATTTTAAAGCCATAGTCCCTGAACCTAAGTTCAGTATTTACTGAGCTGTTGTGTCCCTTGTGTTGACCCTGATAGCTAATGTTAAGAGTAAACATTAGCTTGGCTCAGTCTGTGAGATGAAATAATCTAAAATGATGGCAGCACACGTAGACTCGTACTGTAACATGACGCTGTTTCATCCATTAAAGTTACAAACCTAAACATGTCATGTTGTTTTGGGATCAAAAGGAAATCACTCCCATGATTCCCTGATAACCTAACAGTCATCTTTTGTTATTGTTTTGATGGAGAACCCTCTAGTGGCACATGAATTTAAAGGTACAGTGTGTATTATTAAATGCTATCTAAAATAACAGACTTGGTAAAAAATGGAATAGACTACTTAAAATTATATTCAAATTAGTTTCTAATCAGCCTTAAATAATTAATGTTTTGTTTTTGTTACCTTAGAATAAGTCATTTATATCTACATAGGAGCGGGTCCTCTCTTATGGGGGCTACCATCTTGTGTCACCATCTTTTCTACCGTAACTCAGAATGGACAAACTTAACGCTTTCGTGTTTTTTTGTTGACGCCTACCGGAAATGCACAGTTGTGAAATAGACGAAGAAGAAGAGAGTGATTACCAAGCAGCTAATACAAACAAACATGGAGGACCACACGTACAATTTGCCATCAGTGGAGCGTGAATCTTTGTCAAAGAAACACTGAAACCAAGCATAATCGGGACAGAAAAACAAAAAAACAGGGTCAACATCGGTGCTGCCTTTCCCAGATGGAAGTCCCTGAAGGATAAGTTTGCAGACAGATGCAGAAGTTGCCTGTTTTTTGCTGGACAGGTAAGACTAAGTGTCGAATTGTACTCTTATATGGAGCCGAATCTATTTGTTTACTTTCGGGAGAAGTCAGAGGAAGACGCAGAGAATGTATCTGCTATGAGAGGCTTATTTCACGGCCACAAGCATTTTGAAATGATTGTCTCTTCCAAACGACCGGTGTGAGCGTTAGCAAGACTGAAAGGAGACAGGGAGACAACGTCGTGCTAAAACTCCACGATTTATTCATTTTCTGTGGCAGTAAGACAAAACATAGGCTGATAACTAAGCTAAAAATACTTTTTGTCCTTGTAAGGCCACCGTAGCTCCGGAGGTTCTCCGACAGGGAGGGGGGAGCGCCGGAGTGCTGCAATCTCAAACCTCACCTTTAGATGCCGCTAAAAACTACACACTGTACCTTTAAGCCTGAACTGTATAAGCCATGTGTTAATAATTAAACAACGGTCATGATTTATGGAGCAGTGATTGTATCTCCAAGGATATGAAGCAAAGTCCGTCATGCTTGTAGAGCACCATAAAACAGACCTTTGGTCGCTCCAGATGAATCACGAGGCTCCATTTACTGATACCACCTTAAGAGTCACATTATTCTATCATGAGGACAACAAGAGTTCAGGAAAATACTGCCTTAAAAATCAAAACATGAGACCAAATGATCATTCCTGTTCATGACAAAGAGAGCTCAGATTAATGAGGATGTTTCAGGGTGTATAGCAGTTCACTCTGTAAACACTCTTTAAATATATCTGCTCAAATCACATGGCTGACAGAGAGAGGAGTCTGCCACAGTGATAGAGCCGCCGTGCAGAGACTTTATTTTAATTTGGAGCTTCATAAATACAAAAAAACAGAATTAAAGGAGAAAAAGAGCCTCACATTGACTGAGCAGCATGTCTGTTATATCAGTGTCTGTGTTTCATTTTAAAGAGCATCACTCAGCATTCACTCTCTTCACTGAACTGATCATCCAGACATTAAAACAGAGCAGAAATATTCAGACTGCATGAACACTCACCCTGTCTCAGATCAGTGTTTGTCCCTCTGCTTCAGTTAGTCCTCTTCAAATGGAGTCTGAGCTCTGACTGATATCACCTTTATTGTTTTATTGTGTTTTCACTCAAACCTGTTTCACCTCCTCAGAGTCTCTCCTCCCCGTTTTCTTTACTACAGATGAAGTTAATGATCTACCTTCATCAGGTCCAGTTTCTTCATCATCGTCTTCCTCTGCTGAGTTTCAAACATTTATTAAAGCTCAGCAGGTTTAGAAAGATGCTCACCAAATCTACCTGGAAGCCCCATTTCCTCTGTCAGTTTGATTTCAGATGTAACAGGTATAGTCTGCCATCAGTGGACGTTTCTGAGTGTCCATGTCCCACGGCCGCAGCAGCTCTTCTGACCCACGCTTAATGGATGATACAGAAGGTCAAAGGTCAGCTGACAGCCAGGCACACGCTCCCCGTCCCTCACGTCCTCGACTCAAACACATCAGATTAGTTTATACACCACAGGCTCCTCCACATTCAGTAACACATCAGCTTCTTGTTTTTGTCGTTCTTTTCCAGTTTACTTTAGGACAGAGGTGAACGCACCGGAACACCTCTGAAAGCAACTTTCTCTCATGCATACAATGCTAGCCCTTTCTTTTTTTAAACGAATTTTACTGAAATAAATACAAAATTGATTAATAAAAAAATAATCTCCAGAATATGACTTCTGTGACGTGTTGAACGAGGTTTTAATGCACCTGACGACAATGAGCTATAATTTCTAGGCTATGGTACTCGCTTAGTGTGAAAGGTTGCAACTTGTAGTAGGCAGTCACTCGCTGTAGCTCAACGTTTATCCAATGTCCACTGGTGTGTGTTTTTTTGCAGACAACAGGGTAGTCATTTTTGCAAAATAAACAAAACAAAAATCCACAAGTAATAAATTGTGAGGTGAAATACTCCCTTTCCCTCTGTCATGCGAGCAGCACCACTTCTTCCTCAAACAAGAACACGTGGAAATGAGAAAACTCAATGCATTGTTTTCATTGGATGGCTGGTTGCCTAGGTGATGTAAGGATTGACTGTATGTTCAAGAGAAAGAGGAATGACAGGCAGGTTGAAGAAAAGAGAGCGGAAAGTGAGGAGGAAGCACACGGAGCAGGTAGGCTATGCAGCTGACCAGAGATGAGCCAAAAATGGCTGACAATGTTACTAGACCAGAACACAAAAGTAGGCTGTATTATTTTTTTTGTTTCGTCTACATTTACTGTGGGCCTAGGCTGTTGCAGCATGAGATAGCTTACATTTTTATTGTGACACTGAATTTTTCCTTGGGTACTGTTCCAATCCCCATCCTTTCAGCCTTTTGGCCATAAAACAGCCACTAACAAAAACTGCTGTAAAAATATCCTCCTGCTCCTTCCCCCTCCCCTCTCGGGCTCTCCTCTCTCCCTGAGTGCTGCAGCAGGGGCGTGTCCAGGTAGCAGACCTGCGCTGGAGTCTCACCCGTTTCCTGCTGCCCTGATTACCTTCACTACTTAAGTCAGGAGCTTCAGTCTGCTGATCTCTGGCTGATTGCACTTCTTTGTGTGGTTCATATAAACCTCAAGTCTTTCTTTAGTGCTGGCCTTAAGCTCTGTCTCCGCTACTCTGAGCTCATTTTCTCTTTTGATGGTTTTTTGCTCATGCTCGCCTCACCAACCTTCTCTTTGTCTTTATCTGTACCTAGTCACCTGTTTGAACATTTTTGTTTTGGAGTGTTTCTGTGGAGAACAATAAGCCCTGAGTTAAACTTTTCTGATCGTCTGCCTCTGCTTTGGGTCCAACCTTTAAAGACACGGTCATATCCTAACAGAATTTGGGGGAAAAAATCACAAAATGACTGATTTTCAATATAAAAAAATAATTATTATATATTATATTTAATAGATGTATTATAATAATTATATATTATAAAATAAGTTCATACCATTAATGCCAAAAAAGCCACAAACAAAAACTGCTGTAAAAATTCAACATGTAACTTTTTTTCTACTTTTGTTGTATAAATGTGTGAAGTAGGCTAGAAGTCTAATTTTAGGAGGCTAATAATTCAGTAATTTACTCTTATTCTCCAACACTGTTATTATTGTTCTGATGTGATATCCCCCTAAAGAAATAAATGTTTTGCCACATATTACATTATGCATCTAACATCTTACATTATGCTCTCCAGGATGTGCACAGAAGTCAGAAAAGAGCTTTATCAACATCTGTCTTGCATAATGCCTAGGCACAAAGCTTGCCAGCTAAAAAAGTTTTTGAGTTGCACAGTTCCTGCAATAATCTTATCTTACAGTCACTGCTGCTTTAGGACATTTATTTTATTTCATTTTAATCACAGTTTACCTCATCCCAAACATTTATTATAATCATTTTTATTTTAATTATCTCCCTCACCCCCTCTTTAACAGATATAGATCATTTTATTTAGATATACTTGGTACAAAAAGGCAGATTATTGTGCTTCTCTTCTGGAACAGGAACTGTAACCAGTACGGATAGAAACAGCAGCTCTGGACCAGCGGCCTGAGTCAGTGTGTGACTGTTCCTCAGTGAATAAGATTAAGTAAACTGCATCCAAATTTGATGTGAAATAGAAATCTTGTTTTCCATAAGTAGTCCATGATTCACATATACCGTTGGACTTTCCAGAGTTGGCGTGATCCCTAAATGAATCACCATATGCACTCCCCAGGAACAGACCCCCCTGTGACTTAAGACACTCAGAACAATCTCAGGTGACAAAGAAACCTTAAAGAACTGGTGTTAAGGTTCCAAATCATAAACTGTGTATTGATTTGAAGTCAGTGTGTGTTGTACATCGCTATGTTCTTTCAACAGGCTCTCTATCCTCTCCCTGAGTGAAGTTAATGAAATCTCACATTTAATCTGAAATCTGTGAAAGACCTACAACTCCATCTAGCGACTTCTCTTAGTAAAGAACAACTAAAGGCATGTTAATAAGTTCTGCAATGGATAATGACAATTTAATCACTGTGTGCTACAATTTATTCTAACAGTGCCTATAAGGGTAATATTAATTTATCCACAGTTGTACACAGTAATATGTTCGTGATTCACAAGTATGACAGTAACTGTGCTATAGTTAGTGTGTGTTTTATTAATGTGTTAGAATTGTGTGATATCATCCTCTTATCATTTGTTCCTGTGTTGTCTAAGACCTTATACTTCTGATGAGTCGAGTAATATGAGTAATTCATTCATTAAATTTTAACTTAATTATTAGTCTGTAGAAGCTCATGAGAGTCGTCATGTGATGTCAGCATCCTCCCACTCGAAGGTGCAGACTCCTGATGCCTTGTCATCGCTCTCTTGCACTCTTATGCTACTCTTACTCTCTTTACTCTCTTGTTCGTTTTGACTTTGTTTTTCTTACACTTTTTCTTACGCCGTTAGGCCTCTGCCTTATAGGCATGTGTAGTTTTCTTTTCTCATGCTGACCACGCATACTCTTATAATTTTTGTTTATTGAGCAACTTTGATCCACGACTTAACAAGTTTTTCATTCAGATTTATCTTTAAGAATCTGAATACTCTAATATTCATCAAAAGCCTGCATAGCATTATTTTTGATTTTTGATCATTTGAGCAGTTTTCTGCGAGACATCCTTAACCTGGCCAGTGATGGTGCTTAAAGGAAAAGTTCGGTTCCTGCAGCTTTCACATTGTTTATAGAATGAAGAACAACAATACACTCACCCAGAAGGCTTTCCTGATGCAAACGGTGCTTCGGGAGATATTTAGATCCAAAATCGAGCAGCGGACACAGATATAATGGTAGCCTGTAGGGCATGGATCGCCGCTCCTAAAATCTGCATTAATCGTCCAAAAACTCATGCTTTTCACCAATATTCCATCATGATTTGCTCCGAATGGACCGCCGTTGCAGCCTGTGTCTCTCCACACAGCGCTGTGTGGCTGTACTCACCTCTGAACTGACAACTTTGTTTACATGCTCGCATGCGCAGTACTCTCTGGAGCGTTGCGATCGCTTCCTCATTTCTATGAGCTCCTTATCTGTATAATCTGGCTCCACGATCATAAATCCTCCCAGCCACGTCCATTTGCACAAAACTGGAAGAAGGAAGTCGATTGTCTTCCCTGAAACATTGAGCATTGCTTAAACAATGAAAAAGGAACCTCTAAAAGACTCATGCGGATCAGATCCTTCATATTCTTGTTAAAAACCTTTTTTGAGAGCTTCAAGATGCAACCACCTTCAAAGCTGGAGTCTCCAGATCGAGCTGTCGAGAAGGATCAGTGGGGCGCTTGTGAGATTCGGTCCTCAAATCTGCCGTTCGGCTTCCCAATCCAAACCAACTTGATCCACGCCGGTCCGACCTGATCCACCCATAGCCTGGACCTTCCGAGCCTCGGAGAATACCACAAGTCTTCTACAACCAAGTAGGAAAACGTCCATTTAATCTGTGCTTGAAAGGAGGTTTGATGCGCTCTTAGACTTAAAAAGGTGTAATTAGATTGGTTTAATCCGAAATTCCTCTCAGATTTTCGTATGGGTGATAGTTATCCTTTTTATAGGTATATACTCACTCACCATCATTTTGAGGTTCCTGATTTAAACACTATTTCCATTCAAACTGATTGTTTATTGTCATTTCATTCATAGTCTTCCCAGTTTATTTTATGCATTGTAAACATCATTTTAATAAATTTGTGATTATTCTTTTTAAATTCACTGTCTGTTAGTGTTTTTCAGAACTCAGTGTCCCTGAAGAAAGAACTCTGTCTTAAGATTTTGAGATTGATAAAGCTTGATTTGATGAATTCACCTTATTTAAGGGAGCTAACGAGGTAATTAATTAATTTAATTAAGGTTTGCCCCAAAGAGAACAATATAGTGAGTTGTAAATTTATTATAATTAGTAATTTAACAGGTAAATCTTTCAGATTTAACACTGCCAAATTTCTAATCTCTACACAGGTGTAGCGTTTTCAATATATCCCCTCAAAATATTGTTTGAGCTTATAGAAAAACAACAAACTGGCACATTTTGCATCATGCAGTCTTCAAAAATCACTGAGCAGCATCAGCAGTCAATATGAACAAAATAATAAAATAAAATGAATATATAAAAGAAAAAAAATAATGACAAATTCAATGAAAACATTGCTTCATTATATGAGGCAACCCTGCTTGATGTGGATTGGTCTGTGATGAATGTGACGAGCAGAACGATTATCCAATCACAAGCTTGTGTTTTTTTTTTAAACATTCTGCCCCTGAAAACAAATTTAAAGGGCCCCTACCCAGATGGACTAGTGAAATATTTCTGTGGCAGATATATGGAGCTGTCCATCTGGCTTGTCAGGTTAATCCATGCGAGCATCACTTCGTGAACGACAAAAAACCTCCAAAAGCTGGGAGCATGTCACGTTCAACAAAGCAAAGCAAACGATCAGTTGTAAACATTGCAAGGCCGACTTCATCTGGCATGAGAGCACAACCTCTATGAAGGAGCACTGCTGAGAAAGCACGTCAGCGTGTTGGAGATGGACAAAGACTCGCCTCGGGATAAAGATTATTTTTGTCTGTTACATTCAGCAGCACCCTATTTTATTGAATACTTTATAGACAAGACTGCTACTACTTTGCCTGCTTTGTTTCAAGAAAATAAAGTAAGTTTATGAGCATTTATTTAAACAACATACAAACAAGTCTATTGTAACGTCCGTCGGACGTAAAAATAAAGGTGACTCCGGCTTGCGAATATACAGTCATGGAAAAAATTATTAGACCACCCTTGTTTTCTTCAATTTCTGGTTAATTTTAATGCCTGGCTCAACTAAAGGTACATTTGTTTGGACAATTATAATGATAACAACAAAAATAGCTCATGAGAGTTTAATTTAAGAACTGCCAAAATTACTTAAATTCTTACATCAATAGCTATGGCATTGTACCGCCAAAAACACTACTTTTAAGCATTCCATGTTTTCTTTTCTGTTTGCTTTAAACACATGATACACACAAGAGTTAATACTTGATTGCATAACCATTGTTTTTGATGACTGCAGCCATGCGTCTTGGCATGGCTCTCCACCAGCTTCTGACATTGTTCTGCTGTCACAGCAGCCCATTCCTGTTGGACAAATTCAAACAGATTTTCTTTGTTTTTGGGCTTGTGGTTCTCCATTTTGAGTTTGATGATTTTCCACAGGTTTTCAATTGGATTAAGATCTGGGGATTGAGCAGGCCAAGGCATGGTGCGAATGTTGTGGTTCTCCATCCAGGCTTTAACTGACCTTGCCGTGTGGCAAGGGGCATTGTCTTGTTGGAAAATCCAGTCATTCGAGGCAGAAAAGAGTTTTCCAGCTGATGGAAGAAGACTGTTTTCAAGGGTAGTCCTGTACATGACCTGGTTCATTCGGCCTTCACACAATTGCATTTGCCCTGTTCCACTCAGACTGAAACAACCCCAGATCATGACTGATCCACCCCCATGTTTTACTGTAGGGACAAGACAGTCTGGGTTGTAAGCTTCTCCAGGCTTCCTCCTAACCAGTAAGTTGGCTGGAGTGGGCATCAATTCAAAATTGGATTCATCACTGAAGAGAACCTTAGCCCAATCATCAACAGTCCAATCCTTGTGGTCTCGAGCAAAGAGTAACCGGGCCTTCCTCTGCCTTTCATTGATGAAGGGCTTCTTGCGTGCTCTGTGTGACTTCAAACCAGCTTCAACAAGTCGGTTTGAACTGTCCTTGCTGAACAAGTCACATTCCTCGGCAGTCCCCACTCATTGTTGAGGACCCTGGAGGTCTGGTGACGAATCCTGACACGGGAGTGGAGGAGTGCACGGACAACTCGTGGGGTAGAAAGGCGTTTACTGCCACGGCCAGGTAGCAATTTGGTAGAGACATGTTCAGCTTGTTGTTTTTTGTTGTAATGAGCGGCTGTCTTGGAGATCTTCAGTTTTTTAAGCTACCTGTCTCTCACTCATGCCAATTTCCAGCAGTGCCAAGATGGCTGCCTTTGTGGCTTCACATAATTCTTTTGTTTTAGGCATTATGTGAGAGCTGACAACTTCTGAGTTGTGCTACGGCTTGAATGTAAGCAGGAAACCACTCTAGGCCTTTGCATGTGCAGTGCTGGTTGTGACATGAAATGGCCTCTTATATACCCTGGGAATCAATTAAGCTGAAGAATGTCAAATAGGACATAAAGTATTATGTGACCAGCTGCATTTTTTGTTGTGTTCATTGTATTATACGTTTAGTGGTACCAGATATTAGAATGAACAAGAAATTGAAGAAAACAAGGGTGGTCTAATAATTTTTTCCATGACTGTACCTGCTTTTATTAAACAGTCACTGTGGGCTGTGACCACGCCAACTACAATTTCAATTCACGAACAAAACAGTGAGTAGTAATCTCTAGACCTCCTGCTAACGGCTCTCTCCCTCCTCACTTGAACCCATGCACTATCTCCCTCCTTCTGAACTCTGACCAGCTCGCCTGCCTTCCTGGTCCCTTCACTGACCATCAATTTTCAGGAAAAATTAACATCCACATTGAACACATAACAAACAGTAGAACTGCTACACTATTAATGTACTTACAGTTTTGCACAATGAGCCAAGAAAGAAAAAAGTTGTAATAAAATATTATTACTGAACGAAAAAAAAATGTAATTGCCTTTATTGTTGTTTAGAAGATACCTTAAACAACTTTAAGTTGTAAAGACAATTGCAAAAACGTGTCATTATCCGATTAATTGATTAATGGCTTAGATAATCACCCGATTAATCGATTATGAAAATAATCAAAAACTTAAGAAAATCAAATCAAAAAATTAGTTGCAGTCCTATCCAAGAGATGAAGCACTCAGTGTCTCTGACAACAGAAATTGACAGAGAAGGAGGAACCAGAGGAACCACCATAGGAGGAGAAACTCCTGCTCGGGGCAGAAAGCTGAAGTGGCTGATAAAACAGAGAGGGCTGGACTGAAGGACGGCACAAAGGCACTCATCACACAGCACAGGAACAGGCCTTGAGCAACAAAACAATAGAGGCACAGATCTACCACACCAGGCAAGGTCCCAGGTGCAGGCTGTGCTCTCTTTGCCCTCATGGAGCGCCATAGCCAAGTAGCCGGCATAGTGCATACAGACGTGTGCAGAACTGTTGGTACCCTTCAGTTAAAGACAGAAAACCCACAATGTCCTCTGAAAAAACTTGAAACTGACAAAAGTCATAATATATAAAAGTTTACTGAAAATTAGCAAATGAATATCAGACATTGCTTTTTAATTGTGGTTCAATATAATTTTTTCAAAGAAAGAAAATAATGAGACTGGCCGGAACAAAAATGATGGTACCCTTAACTCAGTATTTAGTTGCACAACCTTTTGAGGCAGTCACTGTAATCAGGTGATTTCTGAAACTCTCAGTGAGACTTCTGCACCTGTCCACAGGTATGTTGGCCCACTCCTCATGAGCAAACTGCTCCAGCTGTCTCAGGTTTGAAGGCTGTCTTCTCCAGACTGCATGTTTCAGCTCCTTCCACAAATGTTCAACAGGATTTACATCAGGGATCATAGAAGGCCACTTCAGAATAGTCCAGTGTTTTGTTCTGAGCCATTCTTGGGTGTTTTTAGCTGTGTGATTGGGTCATTATCCTGTTGGAGGACCCATGACCTGTGACTGAGACCAAGCTTTCTGACACTGGGCAGCATATTTAGCTCCAGAATGTCTTGATAGTCTTGAGATTTCATTGAACCTGCACAGATTCAAGACAGCCTGTGTCAGATGCAGCAGAGCAGCCCCAGAACATAACTGAGCCTCCTCCATGTTTCACAGTAGGTACAGTGTTCTTTTCTTTGGATGCTTCATTTTTGTGTCTGTGAACATAGAGCTGATGTGACTTACCAACAAGCTCCAGTTTTGTCTCATCTGTCCAAAGGACAGTCTCCCCGAAGCTTTGTGGCTTGTCAAGATGCATTTTGGGAAATGTAAGTCTCACTTTATGATTTACTTTCAACAGTGATGTCCTCCATTAAGTCCACTTTGGCTCAAACAGTGACTGATTTGTGTGATCTGACTCTGATGAACCTTGACCTTGGAGTTCTCCTCTAATCTATTGTATAAGGTGCTCCATGGACTTGCTCCACTTCCTTTGTCTGATTTCTTTAAAATAAGGGCTCACAGCGGCCTCAGCACCAGGGCGTCCTCGAGAGGGGACTGCGAGGTGCCATACGGAAAAACAGCTTTTGGACAAAACTGTGCTTCGGTAAAGGCCAGTAAGATCTGGAACAGTCTCCCACTCTCCATAAGGGAATGCCCCACATTACAAACTTTTAAAACACATGTTAAGCAGTGGCTGAAAGCAAACCAGTCCTGTAACCACTAACATCCAGGGTTTTAGAAATGAACTGTGTTGTATTGTGCTCTCATTATGAACTACTGTCCTTTTCGATTTGTGCAATATAAACTGGTGCAATAAATTAAGTGCAATAGGCATTTGTGCAATATGAACTGGGTCTGTGTAATACAAATTTGTGCAATAACATGCTGTGCAATAGGGATTGGTGCAATAGAAGTTGCATTTGCTAAATGCTTGATGGACTCTATGTGATATGAGGATGTGCAATATGTACGCTTCCGTTTTCTTTTTTACTTGTCTACTGTCCTTGAGTTTGTCCAACTGCATTTAGTCTGCATAGTGTCTTGTATGTACTATTGTATATGTTACCATCAACCTGCCAGGGGGTCTGCAGATGGAAATTAGCCCAATGGCTATAATCTGGCATATTTACATTTGAAAAAATGTTCATTAATATGCGCTGTTCCCTCTGTAAAATCAATAAAATCAAATAAAAAAATAAAATAATAAAATAAATCTCTTTGAAGTTGTTCTGGGCTCTTTGGTTTCCATTCGTATTCTCCGTCTCTTCAGTTTGTCATCAGTTTTCCTCCTGCAGCCACGTCCAGGGAGGTTGGCTACAGTCCTGTGGACCTTAAACTTCTGAATAATCTGTGCAGCTGTAGTCACAGGAACATCAAGCTGCTTGGAGATGGTCTCATAGTCTTTACCTTTAACATGCTTGTCTATAATTTTATTTCTAATCTCCTGAGACAGCTCTCTCCTTAGCTTTCTGTGGTCCATGTTCAGTGTGGTACACACCATGATACCAAACAGCACAGTGACCACTTTCCAGCCTTTAAATAGGCAGACTGACTGACTACAAGCTTGAAGACACTTGTGATGATAATTACAGGACACACCTTAGTTTAACATGTCTGTATGGTCAAATCATTTTCAATCTTTTCTAGGGTACCATCATTTTTGTCCAGGCCAATTTCATTGTGATATTTTTATTTTGAAAAATGATTCTGAAGCACAATTTAATCACAAGTCTGATTTTTGTTAGTTAATTTGGGGTATTTTTTTTCATTTGCTCTCACTTTTGTCAGTTTCAAATTATTTCAGATACCATTGTGGGTTTATATTTCTCTAAGGAAGGGTCCCAACACTTTTGCACACGTCTGTATATGGTGGAGACGCAGAGGTCTGTACTACATTGTTAATGCAGCAGATTGAGAAAGACTATACCCTCATTTAGCAGCTTTTACATGACAGCCTGTTTTTCTTTTTTATTAACATTTCTTTAACCAGGAGAACATCATTGAGATCAAATAATCTCTTTTGCAAGAGTCTGGCCAAGATAGCAGCATATTCAACAATTTCACACAAATACATGCAGTCAAGTTTATCAAATATATAAAACTGTTTACTGAAATTTACCTCACTTCCTGTTGATCTTGACAACTTTTTGAGTAATCCACATAACCACTTCCTCTTCCTCTGTGGTGTCGGCAAGCTGCTCAGATCATAAATAGTCTGATGGTGGTTTTATCTGGTGTGCTCTTAGTAAATTTCTTCCAGTTTTTTTTTTTTTTTGTGGGCAGCCAAGTACGTTTTCATGACGAATTAAAAGTCGAAAGCAAATTTTTATAAAGAAATAAAAAACAATGCAGACTTATGTGCTTGAAGTTAGTGTTTTGTATATATCTACATACATACATACATATATATATATATATATATATATATATATATACATATATATATATTCACCGTACCATACCCTACCGTACCATACCGTACCGTATCGTCTTCTCCCGCTTATCCGTGGTCGGGGCGGGGGAGCAGCAGCACTGAGCAGGGAAGCCCAGACTTCCCTCTCCCTGGCCACCTCGTCCAGCTCTCCCCAGGAGATCCTGAGGTGTTCCCAGGCCAGCTGGGAGACATAGTCTCTCCAGCGTCTCCCAGCTGGCCTGTTATTTTGTAACAGAGATTCATTAATCCTCCACCGTGACTAAGTGCTGCTCTAAGTGTAGTGTGGTGCATTAATACTGGAGAAAGACAGGTCGAGTAGGCGCCCACAGAGACTGATGTAAACGAATTAAGAGCTGACACTCTGTCTTGATCTGTCATTACTAAAACATCCATGAATGATTATGACACATAATCTGACATCTTCCAGCTCCTGTTCCTTGTGAAAACAGCCAAATATCGACTGTCTCACCCCAAATTGCACCAGGACCTTTAGATAGGACTGTGCTTCTACCAGAGATGTCCACGAGTCTCTGATTTAGAGTCCGAGTCAAGTCACGAGTCTATGAGGGGCCCCTTGAGAAATATATCATACTTCCTTTTACATTCACCATCAAACTCTCACACATACACTGGTATAGTCTCTTACATTTACCATCAAACTCTCTTACACTCACTATCAAACCCTCTTACATTTACTATCAAACCCTCTTACATTTACTATCAAACCCTCTTTACTATCAAACCCTCTTACATTTACTATCAAACCCTCTTACATTTACAATCAAACCCTCTTACATTTACTATTAAACTCTCTTACATTTACTATTAAACTCTCTTACATTTACTATCAAACACTCTTACATTTACTATCAAACCCTCTTACATTTACAATCAAACCCCTCTTACAGTTACTATTAAACTCTCTTACATTTACAATCAAACCCTCTTACATCTACTATCAAACCCTCTTACATTTACTATCAAACCCTCTTACATTTACTATTAAACTCTCTTACATTTACTATCAAACCCTCTTACATTTACTATCAAACCCTCTTACATTTACTATTAAACTCTCTTACATTTACTATCAAACCCTCTTACATTTACTATCAAACCCTCTTACATTTACTATCAAACCCTCTTACATTTACTATCAAACCCTCTTACATTTACTATCAAACCCTCTTACATTTACTATCAAACTCTCCTACATTTACTATCAAACCCTCTTACATTTACTATTAAACTGTTACATTTACTATCAAACCCTCTTAAATTTACTATCAAACCCTCTTATATTTACTATCAAACCCTCTTACATTTACGATCAAACCCTCTTTACTATCAAACCCTCTTACATTAACTATCAAACCCTCTTACATTTACAATCAAACCCTCTTACATTTACTATTAAACCCTCTTACATTTACTATTAAACTCTCTTACATTAACTATCAAACACTCTTACATTTACTACCAAACCCTCTTACATTTACAATCAAACCCTCTTACAGTTACTATCAAACCCTCTTACATTTACTATCAAACCCTCTTACATTTACTATTAAACCCTCTTACATTTACTAACCCTCTTACATTTACTATCAAACCCTCTTACATTTACTATCAAACTCTCTTACATTTACTATCAAACCCTCTTACATTTACTATCAAACCCTCTTACATTTACTATTAAACTCTCTTACATTTACTATCAAACCCTCTTACATTTACTATCAAACCCTCTTACATTTACTATCAAACCCTCTTTACTATCAAACCCTCTTTCATTTACTATCAAACCCTCTTACATTTACTATCAAACCCTCTTACATTTACAATCAAACCCTCTTACAGTTACTATTAAACTCTCTTACATTTACAATCAAACCCTCTTACATTTACTATCAAACTCTCTTACATTTACAATCAAACCCTCTTACATTTACTATTAAACTCTCTTACATTTACTATCAAACCCTCTTACATTTACTATCAAACTCTCTTACATTTACAATCAAACTCTCTTACATTTACTATCAAATCCTCTTACATTTACTATTAAACTCTCTTACATTTACTATTAAACCCTCTTACATTTACTATCAAACTCTTACATTTACTATCAAACCCTCTTACATTTACTATCAAACCCTCTTACATTTACTTTTAAACTATCTTACATTTACTATCTAACCCTCTTACATTTACTATCAAACTCTCTTACATTTACTATCAAACTCTCTTACATTTACTATCAAATCCTCTTACATTTACTATTAAACTCTCTTACATTTACTATTAAACCCTCGTACATTTACTATCAAACTCTCTTACATTTACTATCAAACTCTCTTACATTTACTATCAAATCCTCTTACATTTACTATTAAACTCTCTTACATTTACTATCAAACCCTCTTACATTTACTATCAAACCCTTTTACATTTACTATCAAACCCTCTTACATTTACTATCAAACCCTCTTATATTAACTATCAAACCCTCTTACATTAACTATTAAACTCTCTTACATTTACTATCAAACCCTCTTGCATTTACTATTAAACCCTCTTACATTTACTATCAAACCCTTTTACATTTACTATCAAACCCTCTTACATTTACTATCAAACCCTCTTACATTAACTATCAAACCCTCTTACATTTACTATCAAACCCTCTTACATCTACTATCAAACCCTCTTACATTAACTATCAAACCCTCTTACATTTACTATTAAACTCTCTTACATTTACTATCAAACTCTCTTACATTTACTATCAAACTCTCTTACATTTACTATCAAACTCTCTTACATTTACTATCAAACCCTCTTACATTTACTATTAAACTCTCTTACATTTACTATCAAACCCTCTTGCATTTACTATTAAACCCTCTTACATTTACTATCAAACCCTTTTACATTTACTATCAAACCCTCTTACATTTACTATCAAACCCTCTTACAGTTACTATTAAACTCTCTTACATTTACAATCAAACCCTCTTACATCTACTATCAAACCCTCTTACATTAACTATCAAACCCTCTTACATTTACTATTAAACTCTCTTACATTTACTATCAAACTCTCTTACATTTACTATCAAACTCTCTTACATTTACTATCAAACTCTCTTACATTTACTATCAAACCCTCTTACATTTACTATTAAACTCTCTTACATTTACTATCAAACCCTCTTATAGTTACTATCAAACCCTCTTACATTTACTATCAAACCCTCTTACATTTACTATTAAACCCTCTTACATTTACTATCAAACCCTCTTACATTTACTATCAAACCCTCTTACATTTACTATCAAACTCTCTTACATTTACTATCAAACCCTCTTACATTTACTATTAAACTCAATTACATTTACTATCAAACCCTCTTACAGTTACTGTCAAACCCTCTTACATTTACTATCAAACCCTCTTACATTTACTATTAAACCCTCTTACATTTACTATCAAACGCTCTTACATTTACTATCAAACCCTCTTACATTTACTATCAAACCCTCTTACATTTACTATCAAACCCTCTTACATTTACTATTAAACCCTCTTACATTTATTATCAAACCCTCTTACATTTACTATCAAACCCTCTTACATTTACTATCAAACCCTCTTACATTGACTTTTAAACTCTCTTACATTTACTATCAAACCCTCTTACATTTACTATCAAACTCTCTTACAGTTACTATCAAAGTCTCTTACATTTACTATCAAACCCTCTTACATTTACTATCAAACCCTCTTACATTTACTATCAAACCCTCTTACATTTACTTTTAAACTCTCTTACATTTACTATCAAACCCTCTTACATTTACTATCAAACTCTCTTACATTTACTATCAAACTCTCTTACGTTTACTATCAAATCCTCTTACATTTACTATTAAACTCTCTTACATTTACTATTAAACCCTCGTACATTTACTATCAAACTCTCTTACATTTACTATGAAACTCTCTTACATTTACTATCAAATCCTCTTACATTTACTATTAAACTCTCTTACATTTACTATCAAACTCTCTTACATTTACTATCAAATCCTCTTACATTTACTATTAAACCCTCTTACATTTATTATCAGCCCTTTTACATTTACTATCAAACCCTCTTACATTTACTATCAAACCCTCTTACATTAACTATCAAACCCTCTTACATTTACTATTGAACTCTCTTACATTTACTATCAAACCCTCTTACATTTACTATTAAACCCTCTTACATTTACTATCAAACCCTCTTACATTTACTATCAAACCCTCTTACATTTACTATTAAACCCTCTTACATTTACTATCAAACCCTCTTACATTTACTATCAAACCCTCGTACATTTACTATCAAACTCTCTTACATTTACTATGAAACTCTCTTACATTTACTATCAAATCCTCTTACATTTACTATTAAACTCTCTTACATTTACTATCAAACTCTCTTACATTTACTATCAAATCCTCTTACATTTACTATTAAACCCTCTTACATTTATTATCAGCCCTTTTACATTTACTATCAAACCCTCTTACATTTACTATCAAACCCTCTTACATTTACTATCAAACCCTCTTACATTTACTATTAAACTCTCTTACATTTACTATCAAACCCTCTTACATTTACTATTAAACTCTCTTACATTTACTATCAAACCCTCTTACATTTACTATCAAACCCTCTTACATTTACTATTAAACCCTCTTACATTTACTATCAAACCCTCTTACATTTACTATCAAACCCTCTTACATTTACTATCAAACTCTCTTACATTAACTATCAAACCCTCTTACATTTACTATCAAACCCTCTTACATTTACTATCAAACCCTCTTACATTTACTATTAAACCCTCTTACATTTACTATCAAACCCTCTTACATTTACTATCAAACCCTCTTACATTTACTATCAAACCCTCTTTACTATCAAACCCTCTTTCATTAACTATCAAACCCTCTTACATTTACTATCAAACCCTCTTACATTTACTATCAAACCCTCTTACATTTACTATTAAACTCTCTTACATTTACAATCAAACCCTCTTACATTTACTATCAAACTCTCTTACATTTACAATCAAACCCTCTTACATTTACTATTAAACTCTCTTACATTTACTATCAAACCCTCTTACATTTACTATCAAACTCTCTTACATTTACAATCAAACTCTCTTACATTTACTATCAAATCCTCTTACATTTACTATTAAACTCTCTTACATTTACTATTAAACCCTCTTACATTTACTATCAAACTCTCTTACATTTACTATCAAACCCTCTTACATTTACTATCAAACCCTCTTACATTTACTTTTAAACTATCTTACATTTACTATCTAACCCTCTTACATTTACTATCAAACTCTCTTACATTTACTATCAAACTCTCTTACATTTACTATCAAATCCTCTTACATTTACTATTAAACTCTCTTACATTTACTATTAAACCCTCGTACATTTACTATCAAACTCTCTTACATTTACTATCAAACTCTCTTACATTTACTATCAAATCCTCTTACATTTCCTATTAAACTCTCTTACATTTACTATCAAACCCTCTTACATTTACTATTAAACCCTCTTACATTTACTATCAAACCCTTTTACATTTACTATCAAACCCTCTTACATTTACTATCAAACCCTCTTATATTAACTATCAAACCCTCTTACATTAACTATTAAACTCTCTTACATTTACTATCAAACCCTCTTGCATTTACTATTAAACCCTCTTACATTTACTATCAAACCCTTTTACATTTACTATCAAACCCTCTTACATTTACTATCAAACCCTCTTACATTAACTATCAAACCCTCTTACATTTACTATCAAACCCTCTTACATTTACTATTAAACCCTCTTACATTTACTATCAAACCCTTTTACATTTACAATCAAACCCTCTTACATTTACTATCAAACCCTCTTACATTAACTATCAAACCCTCTTACATTTACTATCAAACTCTCTTACATTTACTATCAAACCCTCTTACATTTACTATTAAACTCTCTTACATTTACTATCAAACCCTCTTACAGTTACTATCAAACCCTCTTACATTTACTATCAAACCCTCTTGCATTTACTATCAAACCCTCTTACATTTACTATCAAATCCTCTTACATTTACTATCAAACTCTCTTACATTTACTATCAAACCCTCTTACATTTACTATCAAACCCTCTTACATTTACTATTAAACCCTCTTACATTTACTATCAAACCCTCTTACATTTACTATCAAACCCTCTTACATTTACTTTTAAACTCTCTTACATTTACTATCAAACCCTCTTACATTTACTATCAAACTCTCTTACATTTACTATCAAAGTCTCTTACATTTACTATCAAACCCTCTTACATTTACTATCAAACCCTCTTACATTTACTTTTAAACTCTCTTACATTTACTATCAAACCCTCTTACATTTACTATCAAACTCTCTTACATTTACTATCAAACTCTCTTACATTTACTATCAAATCCTCTTACATTTACTATTAAACTCTCTTACATTTACTATTAAACCCTCTTACATTTACTATCAAACCCTCTTACATTTACTATCAAACCCTCTTACATTTACTATCAAACTCTCTTACATTTACTATCAAATCCTCTTACATTTACTATTAAACTCGCTTACATTTACTATCAAACTCTCTTACATTTACTATCAAATCCTCTTACATTTACTATCAAACTCTCTTACATTTACTATCAAATCCTTTTACATTTACTATCAAACCCTCTTACATTTACTATCAAACCCTCTTACATTAACTATCAAACCCTCTTACATTTACTATTAAACTCTCTTACATTTACTATCAAACTCTCTTACATTTACTATTAAACCCTCTTACATTTACTATCAAACCCTCTTACATTAACTATCAAACCCTCTTACATTTACTATTAAACTCTCTTACATTCACTATCAAACCCTTTTACATTTACTATCAAACCCTCTTACATTTACTATCAAACCCTCTTACATTTACTATCAAACCCTCTTACATTTACTATCAAACCCTCTTACATTTACTATTAAACCCTCTTACATTTACTATCAAACCCTCTTACATTTACTATCAAACCCTCTTACATTTACTATCAAACCCTCTTACATTTACTATCAAACTCTCTTACATTTACTATCAAAGCCTCTTACATTTACTATCAAACCATCTTACATTTACTATAAAACTCTCTTACATTTACTATCAAACCCTCTTACATTCACTATTAAACTATCTTACATTTACTATCAAACCCTCTTACATTTACTATTAAACTCTCTTACATTTACTATCAAACCCTCTTACATTTACTATCAAACCCTCTTACATTTACTATTAAACTCTCTTACATTTACTATCAAACTCTCTTACATCTACTATCAAACCCTCTTACATTTACTATTAAACTCTCTTACATTTACTATTAAAATCTCTTACATTTACTATCAAATCCTCTTACATTTACTATCAAACCCTCTTACATCTACTATCAAACCCTCTTACATTTACTATTAAACTCTCTTACATTTACTATCAAACCTTCGTACATCTACTATCAAACCCTCTTACATTTACTATTAAACTCTCTTACATTTACTATCAAACACTCTTACATCTACTATCAAACCCTCTTACATTTACTATTAAACTCTCTTACATTTACTATTAAACTCTCTTACATTTACTATCAAACCCTCTTACATCTACTATCAAACCCTCTTACATTTACTATTAAACTCTCTTACATTTACTATCAAACCCTCTTACATCTACTATCAAACCCTCTTACATTTACTATTAAACTCTCTTACATTTACTATTAAACTCTCTTACATTTACTATCAAACCCTCTTACATTTACTATTAAACTCTCTTACATCTACTATCAAACCCTCTTACATTTACTATGAAACTCTCTTACATTTACTATTAAACTCTCTTACATTTACTATCAAACCCTCTTACATCTACTATCAAACCCTCTTACATTTACTATTAAACTCTCTTACATTTACTATCAAACCCTCTTACATTTACTATCAAACCCTCTTACATTTACTAGTATACTCTCTTACATTTACTATCAAGTCAGACAAAATAATAGTATGTGTGAATGAGAATATATGTGTGTGTGAGAGAGTATATATGTGAGAGAGTTTGCTTGAAACGGAAGTTCTGCTAAGATCTCCCTTCCCGAGGCACAATTTTACCTGCATGATCATGATAGAAATGACAGTATGGTGGACAGAGAGCAACTCAATGAAGCCATCGGCCTCCTCAGTAACATTTTAAATTCTTCAACCGTCACAGCCAGTGGCGGACTGGGACTGAAAAACAGCCCTGGACATTGACTCGGCCCAGCCCACAACAACGGGTGCTAAAAAAATTATCAGCCAGAGACACAGGTCTCAAAATACTTAAATATTAACCCATGATATTTTACCTTCAAAATTAATGCATTATCGCTGTTGTTGATTAAAAGTGGTGTTAGGAGCATATAGTATAGACTATCACAGAGTCAGTATTCTATACTATGCTCAACACGCTCTTTAAATGTCAACAAGAACTGAGAGCTCAAAAAAAGTTTGGAAACTAGAAGAAAAACTTTAATGAATAATCAAGCTACATCAAACTATCCCTCAATCATATGCTTTTATTAAACTGTCAAAAAGAAAACAAACAGAATCTGAATATATTATAAAATATATATTAGCAAACCTTTTAAATTAAATATTGAGTGTAAAATCACCTGACTTAAAAATATTGTTAAAAAAATGTTTCAATTGGAGGAATATAAGGAGTGGGAATTAACAGCCAGAACGTAATAAGAAGCTGGATGAGTTCAAGTGGACATCTAAGTCCAAGTTATAAGTGCTTTCTTTTTAAATACATAAATAGAAGTAAAAATAATGTTTCTAATACAGTGCAATATTTGTGTGATATATGAGAGGATGAGGATCTCAGCATGTCACCTGTCTGTCCTCTCTGACTGTCACAGTCTGCTGCATCAGGCAGAGAGGAGAGAAAAACTCTGGACAATCACAGATTCAATGCAAAATAAGATGAAAAGATGGGCTACATACAGAGCTAATTTCATTTTAGCTTCAAAATAAACACCATATTAGCTGGGTGCTGTGTTAACTTGAAACATGCTGGCAGACTTGAGCACAGGAGGTGAAATATAGCTTTTCATGTTGTGCTTGTTGAAAAAGTGGAGGAATAAAAAAAAATGTATCAACCATTCTGTGTTTTAATACACTTACTTCATTGGCTTCGACACTGCTATGCCCGCCTGTCGCCTGCAGCTGTGTGTAAACGGCTCGCGCCGGTCGCCGTCAGAAAAAGTTTGGACCAAACCATTGTGAGGGGAGGGGGGCAATTTTGTGGAAGGGGGTGACACATCCCCTAGCCCCCCTCCCCCGGGATTAGCGCCTATGATGGTGTCTACTCTCGAGTGTATTTCTCCCATCTTCACTTGCTCACAAGTGTAAGTAGCGAGTTAGCTTGCACAGCTCAGTGCCTGCCAGTGCATTGGTGCCAACCATTGGTCTGCACATGGAACAACAGTATCTTGTAAGCAAGAGACAGAAAAAAAATATGACGGCGGTGCAGCGGCCGTTCAGCAGCCAGCCGCAGGCCAACCGGTAGCACCGGCCTTTCTGGTATTCTCCAGAATGTCCAGATGGCCAGTCCGCCCCTGGTCACAGCAATGTCAGACACGGTACAACAATGGCAACAGCCATCTGTAGTCACAATCAATGCGGCCGCAGAAGAGGAAATGCGGCGGCTCTTCAGAAACGGGAGCCAACGGGGCACCTCTACTTCGCCTGGAGCTAATGCCAGCGTCAGCGTGAACCAAGTCATGCGACCTCGATATCAGACCCAACAGTATTTCGGAGGATGGGCTTCAAAGTCTAAAAAGAGGTGAGTTAGTACAGTAATTTCCCCAGAGTAGTGTTTAAGCCAAATCAGTGCTAGCAGTTTAGCACAGATTTAATGTGCGTTAGCGCCTCAATAACACAGTTGGCTGCTGGCCCTCCATAAAAGAACACACACTTGTGCACTCACCAAATCCTGTGCATGCCACCTGGCTTAAACACTATTCTGGGGGAATTACTGTCCTAACTCATCTCTCTTTAGACTTCGAAGCCCATCCTCCGTAATACCGTTGGGTCTGATATCTCAGTCACATGATTTGGTTCACGCTGACGCTGGCTTTAGCTCCAAGAGAAGTAGAGGTGCCCCGTTGGCTCCTGTTTCTGAATAGCCGCCGCATTTTGTGTTGTAATGCTTGGCTTATAATCAGTAGACGAGGCGTGTATGTTGGTTTACGTTGCGTGTTTTATTGACAACATTCTATTAACCTCAGTCTCCGGCTACCTGCATGCGATATCTACCGGGACGTACCCCTAGGTACCCACGCATGCTCCCAACTCGTATTGCATGCTGGGTAATGTAGTTCTTCAGTTACTACACTCGTAACATCACACATTTCCTCTTCTGCGGTCGCATTGATTGCGACTACGGATGGCTGTTGCCGTTGTTGTACCGTGTCTGACACTGCTGACGCTTGAGGAATTTAAAATGTTTTTAAGGAGGCCGATGGCTTCATTGAGTTGCTCTCTGTCCACCATACTGTCATTTCTATCATGATCATGCAGGTAAAATTGCGCCTCCCCCATGTGTATCAAAAAAGATAACCAATCGGGAAGGGATCTTAGCCGTACTTCCGTTTCAATCAAACTCATTTCCGTTTCAAGCAAATTCTTGTGGTATCATAAATGATGGCTGACAGTCCTAACTATGTAATTTGGTTATGTAATTGGTTTGACCAGTGCTTTTCTATTCACAAGAAATGTTAGAATAGGTTCACAATGATGTTATGATTCACAGAATGTTAGAATAGGTTCACAATGATATTATGATTCACAAGGATGATAGAATAGGTTCACAATGGTATTATGTTCACAATGATAGTACTATAAGTTCACATGAGGGTTATGAGACACAAGAATATTATGATTGTATAATATCACAAAATAGAAGATAGACTTTTCACATAATATGTTGTCATGAAATTGTTTCCAAGTATCAAAGATAACTGGTGTGGGTACAAAAATGCGTCAAAGGAAAAGTTTGGTTCCTGCAGCTTTCACATTGTTTATAGAATGAAGAACAACAATATACTCACCCAGAAGGCTTTCCTGATGCAAACGGTGCTTCGGGAGATATTTAGATCCAAAATCGAGCAGCGGACACCGATATAATGGTAGCCCGTAGGGCATGGATCGCCGCTCCTAAAAACTGCATTAATTGTCCAAAAACTCATGTTTTTCACCAATATTCCATCATGATTAGCTCCGAATGGACTGCCACTGCAGCCTGTGTCTCTCCACACAGCGCTGTGTGGCTGAACTAACCTCTGAACTGACGAGTTTGTTTACGTCCCTTCGCGCATGCGCAGTACTCTCTGGAGCGTTGCGATCACTTCCTCATTTCTATGAGCTCCTTATCTGTATAATCTGGCTCCAAACTGTAAGGACGTCCATCATATTCAAAGTCCTCCTCCACAACATCTTCATCCCATAGATATTCGTCCATTTTGCACAAAACTGGAAGAAGAAAGTTGATTTGTAGCTGCCGGTCTTCCCCTGAAACAATGAGCCGCACTGCGCATGCGCAAAGGGCATGTAAACAAAGCCGTCAGTTCAGAGGTTAGTTCAGCCACACAGCGCTGTGTGGAGAGACACAGGCTGCAATGGCGGACCATTCGGAGCTAATCATGATGGAATACTGGTGAAAAACATGAGTTTTTGGATGATTAATGCAGTTTTTAGGAGCGGCGATCCATGCCCTACAGGCTACCATTATATTGGTTCTCTGCTGCTCGATTTTGGATCTAAATATCTCCCGAAGCACCGTTTGCATCAGGAAAGCCTTCTGGGTGAGTATATTGTTGTTCTTCATTCTATAAACAATGTAAAAGCTGCAGGAACCGAACTTTTCTTTTAAATGTGGCTTCTCCCTCCCATGAGGCCAAAGTGCAGGTCTGATAACTTCAAGTTCAGAATCAAATGAATCCATCATGTCTGAGAGAGAGAGAGGCTTTCAAGGTATAGCCCATATTTGGAAAAGTTCACAGGGAAGCCATTTTGAAGAAACAGACAGAATCAGCAGATACACTTGATAGTGAGTGTAAGAGAGTTTGATGGTAAATGTAAAACTATACCAGTGTATGTGTGAGAGTTTGATGGTGAATGTAAGATACTATACCAGTGTATGTGTGAGAGTTTGATGGTGAATGTAAAAGCAAGTATGATTTATTTCTCAAGGGGCCTCCCATACGAGTCTTTGACCTTGAGTCGAGTCAATTCTCGAGTCTTTGAGGGTCAAGACTCGCAAGTCTTTGATCTAAAGTCCAAGTCGAGTCACGAATCTTCACATTCAGACTTTTTTTTCTTTCTGAAATCTGTTTCTGCAGTGCACATGCGTGCCATGGTCAGGCGCAAAACAAACTTGCCATGAGCAGCCAAAAAGAAACTATTTGCCATTTAACAATACAATAAAATAAATAAAGTAGTGAGTGGTGGTAGCCGTGCTGTTGGAAGTTTGTGTAGCAGTAGGTCAATATAAAGGGTAGCAAAGCTGGCGGTGGAGTTTTCCGGCAGCTGCTCCATTTGTGCTTGCCTTGATGACTGATGATGACTGACTGATGACTGATATGTGGGTGGGACGGAACCTCAAATTCCACGAAAGCCGTGTAGCGCGGTTTTGCTCCGACAGACCCACTGAAGGTGCCGAGCAGCGCTGTTGCGTGCACCCCGTAGGGGGAGGGCTGATCCCCGGAGAGCCACAGGCTCTCATGAGAATAGCGATGTCACACACTCATAAAACATGTTATATACTGAGAAAAGAAATAAACAACACCTCACTTCGCTTCTCTAAGGTCCCTTTGCTGGTTCCAACCACACAGCTTTGTGATTTATTCAACTTCTATCCACCTATATCCGTGTAGAAAAGATGTATGGTGTCATGTATACAATGCTATGTATTTCTGTACTTCTAAGATTCACTTTTCTTCATCCATGGTGTCGTGTTGTCTCTGGGACCCTCCGACCTACTGCTGACCTGATGCTCATGCCTCCAGTTTTGACGTAATGACAAACAATTGAGGAAATTTACGTGCAAGAGTCCATGCATTGTATTTTATTTTGAAACTTACGGATACTCCACACGGTGACTACCTGTCAGGTGCTTTCTTAACGACAGTGAATTTACGAGGTTTGGAAGCGGTCGTGAAGAGGGAGGGACATGAGGCGAGGTAAGAGAGGGGAACAAACTCCCCCAGCACACTCAAAAAACCCTCCATAAAATAAAGATTGCCCACGAGTCTTTAATCTCGAGTCGAGTCAATCCTCGAGTCTTTCAGGGTCAAGTCAAGTCAAGTCTGGAGTCTCCAAAAATGCGACTCAAGAGCGACTTGAGTACGAGTCTTCAACTCGAGTGCCCATCTCTGGTTTCTACAACAGACTGAACTCAAGAAGGTCCTGAAGCAGAGTACACAAGTAAAGTAACTTCAAATATTTCCATCAGTGATCATCAGTGCTGATATTTTTATTCCCCCCAGCCCCACCACACTGCTGTCATTTCCTGTTTTCACTTTGAAGCTATTTTAGCCCAACACAACTTCTTAGTCAGTGACATACTTCCACTTACTCCTGTTTTATATTCATAATACAAACAAATTATAGTTTGGATAGATTTCTTTATCAAAAAGGTTTCATGGACAGTGATGAGGATCAGGTCTCCTTCTTTTCTCAGTTTTTGGAGTTAATCCAGATCAGCATCACACCGCTCACTGTTATTATTGACATCTTGTGGTTTTGGTCAACACCTCCAGCTCATTATTTTTATCCTCATCTCTGCATCAGCTCATTTCCTCTTCACTATCAAACACCATCAAATCAGTATTACAGAAGAAATGATGAAAAACTTGTTCTAAGAAAGAGGAAGTTGACTGTGAGTGTGGGTAAGAAGTGTGATTTAGCTCGACACATAAACTCAGGAACAGCAAACTTTACAATCAGTCGACTGAAGACAGAGACAACCTGCTGCAGCTCTAAACCAACATGAAGAACTTTCTCCTCCTCCTCCTCCTCCTCACACTGATCACAGGTAACATCATGATTCAGTCCTACAGCCATGTCTTTAAAAACATTTTCAGGCTGACTTGTGTTGTGTTAGTGTGTTTTACTTCAGCCACTGGTGTGCCTGAACTCCTTCAGCAGATGAAGTTTGAACAACAAAAAGACATTTAGGATGAAATTCAGTCGATGGGAAAAAAAACCTGCTAAGAGTTCAAATCAGTAAACTCCAACAAAGTGTTCTCAGAATTTCCTGCTGAAATAAACAATTAGATGATAAAAACAAGACATTTTTCATTTTGTTCATTTCTATGCAATATATTACCTTTTACTTAAAGATAAATCCATATAAAGTGTGTTTTAATGTTCATCTACATTACATTTTAATTTCACAATGATCTTTACTTTTATTTGGCTTTTAATTTACTTATTCATAATCCTTTTGTTTGGAGGAAAAAAATCTTTTTCTTTAAAGGGAGCGTTACTGTTATTTATAACTCTGTTATTATAAATAGTCTGTCTGTCATAGTCAGATTTTAAGTTAAATTTCATGTTGATCCTCTGCAGCTTTATTGTGGTAAAAACAGCAACAGCTAGAAATAATTCAATTCTAATAAATTTTAATTCTGAAGAGGGACAAAGAAGTTTTTGTGACTTCTGAATTGACCTTATATATATATATATGTAAAGTGAGAATCAGATCTCTCCTGAGTTTTGAGGGCAAAAAGTCCAAATGAGAAGCGGAACTTTTGTGACAAACCCAGAAAAGCACAACCTGCCAAAATTTACAATCAACTTTTCAGAAAAGAAGCCCAAAGTTGCTCATAATAAACAGACATATGGTTCTAAGGTTTACAACCAGAAGTTTAGATAAATCGAGATGGTTTAAGGCTGCTGACTTTGATTTTAATAATTTCTTTATTTACCAAATATTCAGTGTTATTTCATTTCATAAGTCACTTTATTATGTGAGGTATGTGCAGGTTGTTTAATAAACTAGAGAAGGCAAAGAAAAGTAGAAAAAAACATTCCTTGATACCAGGATCTGAGTTTTTGCTTAGTTTTTCTCCTTGTTTACATTTTCAGTATTAATTTTATTGTAATTATTTAAGTGTGAAAAAGGAGAAATTGTGAATAACTTAATGTCAGATTTTCTTTACTGTTCATGAAATGATTTCTGAGGGGATCTGACTGAACTAATTTTGTCTAAACTGGAAAGGTTGAAGGGGAAATGTATCTTAAAGTTTGAAATTTAAAGATCATGTTTCGTTTTCAGACTCTGATGTAGATTTTCCTCTCTGATCTGCAGGAAGTGAAGCTGAATCTCAGAAGTTTGAGGTGAAGGCATGTGAGGGAGGATGGGTGGACTTCATCTGCAGATATCCAAATACAAATCAGAAGTATCAGACTGTAGGTGTAAAGCTTAAAGGAGCAACCTACAACATAAATGTTGAGGATGAATGGGAACACTTCGCAGGACTTTTTGTGTTCCATAACACAACATCTAAAAATCTCAGAGTGATCATCGGACATCTAAGCCCCAACAACTTTGGGGAGTATGAGTGTAGATTTTTTCTAAACTTTGGAGCAGAGAGGGAGGTGGAAGTGAAGGTGAAAAGAGGTAAGAAATATTATTAAACTGTAACTGTCTCTTTTTCATGGAAAAATGCTTCAAGAGATGTTATTGTTCTTCACTTAATGATGAAACATTGTTCAGGGGCCTCATTTATAAAGCTTGCTAATGCACATAGAAAGCATGCCAAACTTGACATGAGAATATGTGGAGCTCCACATCAGCTCTGACCCTGCTATAAACACAAAGCCTGGACAAACGGTAACAACAACTACAAGGACTTGCTTCCCCTCCTGCTGTTTGCCAACAAATGCACTTTGGTCTGAGGTGCTCTGCAGTTACACTGAACTTCTATAGAAGCCACGAGAGAGCAGAAAGCCAGAATCTTATATACTGGGGCTTTAAATAACTCATGATGAAACATTTTATGAACCATGCAAGCAGCTGGATCAGCCGAGCTCCAAGTCTGCCATCAGGTAGATCCAACCAAAGCTCCATGTCTAAGCTTTAGCATGGTCTAAAAGGATGCTAACCAGAATTACCCAGTGCCCACTGTTTCAGTGTGCTTTATTAAAATGTTAACATTTTGTTTTTTCTCAGAAACAAATGTGTGCCCATCAAGATCTACCCAGACTGCCTTCACAGGAGCTCAAACCACCATCACATGTAACTTCCCTGAATTCCCATACAAGTCCTGGGTCAAGTTTTTGTGCAAAGAAAATGATGTCACTTGTGAGGACATTTTATCGACAGAATCATCTCTGCCATCGAATGGGATGTTCAGCTTCATAAAAACCAGCACCTACTATAATGTTTCCATCAGTAATGTTACCAAACAGCATGAAGGAGTCTACTGGTGTGGAATGAAACCCACAGATGGAAGCTATCGAGTAGGATTCAAAAAACTACTTCTGAATGTTAGAGGTGAGTCATGTGTTTTTAACTTTTTTTTTATTTTTGAAGAGAAGTCCAGAGGCCAAATAAAGGTGGTCACTTCCAAAACACTGTCTTAAACCCAAGTAACACTTGCAAAAAAAATAAAATTATCCAGACTTAATGTGGTGGACCATATGAGTGAACAATGGGGAGGACGAGTAAGGAGAGTAACATATTTAAAAGTGCTGTTTTCACTGCTCATCATCAAACTTCTTGTAGCAGCCCTTGGCATCAATGAACACGCTGAGAGTTCAACTGGCATTAATATTGCACCATTCCGACATCCAAAATGTTGTCACGTCCCGACACATAAAAACAAACTTTGATGCGACTTACCTCGCTTCACCTGCCATGAATGCAATCTTTTATAAGTGACCATCATCCAGCTCTGAACCCCTCTCTGCCCGACCTAACGTGCTGCTCCGCAAAATAAGAATACATTTCAGTTAGCCTGACCAAACAAAAAAATAACTCTTATAACTACGAAACACTTCACATACCATGTTGCTGTGCTTTGCGGAGTGCGAGTAAAGCCTGATCAGATCGATGTAACCCGGTGTGTGAGAGAGTTTACCCTTTAAATCCGATTCCAGTCAGGCCACTCAACATGAATAGATACATTTTTATTGGCTCCGGTGGCCACTTACACTTTTGTACATCTGCTTTAAAACAATCTGTCACAAAGAGCCATTTCACACTGCTGTTGGATACAGAGCCTAAACACTGCAGCTAATTGTCTCTGGTCTAATGGTCTTACATTGAGCGACACTGCTTCATATTCACTTCTATGCTTCCCTCCTCTCAGCTGCTTTATCTGTGCTGTTTATACACATCTTAAATATAACATAGATGTATGGGTATAGACTGTGAACTTTCTATTGCTGTCTCATTATGAACACTGACCTCCACAGTGCATGTTTGACTTTTGTGCTGCATATTTGTGACTTTAATTTTATTTCTTACTTCAAATTAGGGCTGAACAAATAACTGCAAATTAGATTAAATCTCAACATGGCTTGTTACAATTTTCAAAATGCAGAAGGTTCAATATTTTAAGCGTAAAATATGTTGAACATTTTGGCATTCTGATGTAGTTTTTTGCAATTTAATGCCTATTTTTTTTTACCTCTGTTCATACATTTTTCCCACTTTTGTACCATTTTCACCTTTTTTAACCCTGTTTTTACAACTTAATGCCTGTTTTGCCCCCATTCACCTTTTTTTGGCCACCATTAGAACCATTTTTGGAATTTTTACATGGTTTTTGAAATTTAATTTCAAATGTAATTCCCAATTTTGCTGCCATAATCAATCTTCCAAAGCCACTTTTGGATTGTTTTTGCCAAATTTTCCCCCATTTTTCAAATTCATATGTATTTTGTATCTATTTATGAACCTTTTTTCTGCTTTCATACCATTTTTACCCAGTTTTTACAATTTCATACCTAATTTGCTTCTGTTCTCCACTTTTTTCTCAAATCATTTATCCTTAGATTAATTTAATGTCATATTGGTTTTACTATAAAAGATCTACTGCTTATGTTTGTTTAAGAATACATAAGATGAGGAACATTAAAACAATGGCAGAGTAAATCGCAATATTGGGGAAAAAAATCGCAATTAGGTTATTTTCTCAAATCGTTCAGCCCTACTTTAAATTAGTCACAGCCTAATTGTAAAATACTCAAGTCCTGGATAAAATTTAAAAAGCAAGTTATTTACACCCTCAGCTCGAACTTCTTTATTCAGACCTAAATTATTTCTTGTTTCCAGAGTCGTCCAGCACTGACCATGTTGTCTGTGTCTTTCTGTCTCAGATGTCCCCACTGTCAGTCTGTCTCCATCTGTTGGACAGATTGTCACATTCAGATGCAGATTTTTAAATCGTGCTCCAGTAAAGAAATTCCTCTGCAAAGGAGAAGATCCAGACACCTGTCAGGTCATTGTCAGCACTGCTACACCTACAGAAGGGAGATTTTCTTTAAAGCAGGATTTAAGGAAGACTTACATCAGCGTCACAGTGAGAGACATCAGAGCAGAGGATGCTGGGACATACTGGTGTGCAGCCGACCCTCCTGTTGTGCAGCCACACTTGATCTCACAGAGATTATTGATCACTGTGGGTAAGTTCTCATTATCTCCGCCAAGGAGGTTATGTTTTTGGGAGAGTTTGTCTGAATGTATGTCTGTCTGTCCGCCTGTCTGTGAACAAAATAAGTCAAAAAGTAATGGATGGATTTTGATGAAATATTCAGGACATGTTCAGCATGAGAAAAGGAAGAACTGATTTGATTTTGATGTTGATCTGGATCAGCGTCTGGCCGCCATGGCAAAAAGTGTGATTTCTGTGAATAATAGAATAGAATAGAATAGAATAGAATAGAATAGAATAGAATAGAATAGAATAGAATATTCTTTGTTGATCCCCCTTGGGCGAATTTTTTTTTTTTTAATAACTACTGAACTAAAATAGATATGAATCCAGACGCTAATGGTATGTTTTCATGGTCAATGAATCTAAATATTTACATGAAATAAAGGTAGGATTAATATTTATGGTCAAAATGACAAAATGGGTGAGGACTGTGGCGCTGGCGGAGGTCGGCGCTCTCCGAGTGCTTTCTAGTTATCATACTGCTGTGATTTGATCAGACTCTTGTTTCAGTTATTGAACATTTAACAGGAACAGTAAAGTCCACATAAATAAAATCGGATCTTGTGACAAGTTAAGTAATAAATTAATAATTTAGCCTGACAAAATAAGTTCATGGGTTACAAGAATAATGAGTTCATGTTGTCAGTAATGTTAATGGTTAACTGAGGATAAAAGTGTTCATCCAAGATCTGGGTTCATTTTGAGTTCTTAAATTCAGAAATACATTTCAAGGCCCTTCTGTGTTAAAAGTCATTTTTAAGATGCTTTTAGAGTGTTACTCAGTGGTACTTGGCAAAATCTGCTCTCCTCAGAAGTTTAACGGGATTGTCTTTGATGAGGTTCATGTTACATGTGAATGTTAAATGATATATATATAAATGGTGTAATTTAAGTCATTAATTAAATTAATTAATTTATTAAGACAATAGTCTATGGTACTTTAAGCTAACAGTTTAAAGTGGCAAACGACTTTTAATTGCCATAAGCCACTAAATGTAGCTGCTACGTATGCTACATCATATGTAACATACAGTGTTGTTTGTTATGATTGGTCTGTGATGAGTGTGGTGAGCCGAACGGTTGTCCAATCACAAGCTGCTGTTGTTTTGAAAGGTTTTACCCCTGAAAACATTTTCGAAAGTCTCTTTCCCAGATGGACTAAATAAATATTTCTAATATGGATCTGTCCATCTGGTGTGTCAGGTGAAGGACCCACCACAGCCTCAGTGCTTCTTTTAACCATTTATTATCGTGAAGGTTTTTGTCTTTCCAGAGAAGCTAGTAGTAGAGCACACTTATTTATTGACTGACTTATCTCAGTACATCCAAGTTAGAAATAAAATATTTCATGTTTCCGCTTACCCCCTGCAAAGTGCCTATACCCTGGTTGGAAATCACCGACTTAGATTAAGCAAATCGAGCTAAGAGGAAAATTCAGCCTCCTAAATAAATATGTTTACAGTTCACACACCATATTAACTCTGTGGAAAAAATAGACTTGGAAACATATGCAGGTTTAATGAATCACACATTGGAGCAGGTGTAACAACATTTCTGCACAACAATCTGTTAAATGTTTTTAACTATTTTAAATTCAAGCCGAGTGGAAGTTGATAGATGATAAACAGAAGTGGGCCAAGGACAGAACCCTGAGGTACTAAAGTCTGTTTATTATTATTTATGTGTTAAGAAATGTTAAATTATTTTATTTCACATTAATGCTCGGTTAGAATTATTTCTTTGAGCACTCACATAATCCAATTGTACTGAAAATCTCTGACTGTAAGCCCAGCCTGTTTTATGTAAAGGTTTTTCTGTCCTGTCGCCCTCTGAGTCCTCACAGCGTCTTAACTTTGTTTCTTTTCATTGTCTCCAGGTGAATCACTTCCCTCTGAGACCACTGCTACTCCCCCAGGTACTATCTGTTAGAAACTCTTTTTAAGTTATAAAATCAAACATAAACAGATGTGACACAAGGATAAAATTATATTTTTCCCTTCACAAATCACCAAAGACAATCACCTGTAGTTTACACCTGTGGACCAGTCACCATGGTAACTATGAAGGCAAGGCAAGGCAAGTTTATTTGTAGAGCACAATTCATACACAAGGCAATTCAAAGTGCTTTACAGAACAAGAAAAATGCATTAAAATCACAGTACAAAATAGAATCAACATTAATCATTATAAAATAAATTTAAAAAGAAGAGTGCAGGTCAGATCCTTTCAGTCATATGCACAGTTAAATAGAGCTGTTTTAAGCCTAGATTTGAACATTGTCAGAGTAGAGGCCTGTCTCACATCTTCAGAAAGATTGTTCCAGATTTTAGCTGCATAAAACTGAAACCCTGATTCTCCATATTTAGTCCTGACTCTAGGCACCAGCAGAAGGCCGACCCCTGAGATCCTCAGAGTCCGAGATGGTTCATATGGCACTAACATGTCAGAGATGTACTTTGGTGCTAGGCCATGGAGAGACTTGTACACAAGCAGAGCTGCTTTAAAGTCTATTCTCTGAGCCACAGGAAGCCAGTGTAGGGACCTGAGCACAGGACTAAGGTGTTCGTACTTCCTGGTTCTGGTCAGGACCAGAGCAGCAGCGTTCTGGATGTACTGCAGCTGTCTTGTGGCTCGTTTGGAGAAGCCGGTGAGCAGGCCGTTACAGTAATCTAACCTACTAGAGACAAATGCATGGATAAGTATCTCTAGGTCAAGTTTAGACACTATACCTCTGATTTTGGCGATGTTTTTTAGATGGTAAAAGGCTGCTGATGTTATTGATTTTATATGGCTGTTCAAGTCTGAGTCCATTATTACCCCGAGATTTCTAACCTGATTTGTAAGTTTTAGAAAGAGAGACTGGATGTGACTGCTGACACTTTCTCTTTGTTTCTGTGGACCAAACACAATGACTTCAGTCTTGTCTGAATTTAGCTGGAGAAAGTTTTTCTGCATCCACACACTGACCTGATGGATGCAGTGACAGAGTGAATCCACTGGTCCATATTCACCTGCTGTCAGCAGATCAGCGCTGTTCTCATAATAATTCTGTTTAGATTTGATCAGACCCTCAATACAGCTTTTGGACATTTAATGAGAACAGTTAAGTCCACGTGGACGACACCAGAGTCAGAATTATCAGAAGAACCAAGGCCTTACCCCAGTCTTCATCTTGAAGTACCTGCATCCTGACCTTGCACAGCAGCTGGATCCTCCTGATTCAATGTCTGTAGTCAGGCAAATCCATCCTGCCAAGCTCTGATCTACAACAACTGTGGGTGGCTCAAAGTGGGATGACCCAATCAGAGTCCAGCAAGATGTGGAGCTATGAGCAAGACGACAGCAGGAAGTGACTGTTTAAACAGAGATTAGCATAGATGCTAACAGCTTCAGTTTTATTGGATCTGGACTGATTTTTTTATGTAATGAAAAACGTAACCCTATAAAGCCAATTGTATCATATTTAATACATATTTTATAATACCTCTATCTCCTCAAAATGATCAACAAATTACAAAAAAAAACATCTGAATACAATCATGATAAATGATAAAAATGTCCCCAAATGGATTATCGGTTGCCAAACACACCTAATGTATCAAATAAGATATGAAAAATCTATATGTTGACTTTTGTGAACATTTTGATATTTTAGGATTTTTGCAGAAAGTGAAACAAACATTTCAGCTCCAAAAAATAGAATTTTCTGACTATGATCTATGGTCTTGGGCCTTAAAGGGTTAAAGTCTGATAGTTTTGCTCCACTTGATATGTTTGAGTTTGTTTTACTAAGTTATTCAGGTTCTGTTGCTCAGTTCTCGGTGCCTACTACATTATTTGATTGGCCTGTAACAAATGTGATTGACAGAACAATCATCCAATCACCTGCCAGATAAGCTTCCTGAAGGTTCTGCCCTCCCCAAACACTGTCCCAGATGTACTGGTGAATATACTGAACAGTCCAGCTGGTGTGTCAGGTTAGAAGAACTAACCTGGACTAAAATAACATCAGGTATGGGTCATGATTCTGTCAAATAAAAGGAGAGGAAGGAGATAAAGGTAATGTAACCTAAACTAAACAAGACAGACCAAAAAGAAGAAGTCAGTAGTCGTCCTAAGTTACAGTGTGAATAAGAAACATACAGAAAGTCAACGTGAGGTGACCCACAGTTAATGTCTCTGAACTCTTTTGTCTCTCTTTGTCTCCTGCAGCTGACTCCTTGTTCCCAATAATGATCCGTATGATCCTGTCTGCAGTTGTGCTTCTGATTATTGTGATCCTTGTCTACAAAAGTAAGAGACTTAATTTACAGTTTACATGCCATAGAACAGACAGACATGCACACGCAGGACCTTTTTAGATAATGGTGTTCACATGCACCTACATTTTATCACATACACAAATTATCAAACAGGTTTAAACAGGAATTTAAGCAGCGTGGACCATCGACTATCAGCAAAAATTGCAAGACAGTAAACATATATATATATATATATATATATATATATATATATATATATACACAGTGGTGTAAAGGAACGAAGTAATAGTACTTAGTTACAGTACTTAAGTATGTTTTGGGAGTATCTATACTTTACTTGAGTTTATATGTTTTTTGCAACTTTTACTTTTACTTCACTACATTAGAAATTAAAAAATGATACTTTTACTTCGTTACATTTCAATTGTCAACTTAGTTACTCGCTACATAATAAAATGTGAATATAAATTAAACTTATTTTCATATTTTATTTTGAAGAGGACCGTACGGACTGTTCATGCTCTTACATGAAGCTGAACACACCTCTGCAGCCTGTGAATGACTGTTTAGCATTGCAGGACTTGTATTCAGCCCGCCAAGAGCATGACTGAACTCATGCAATTTTGAAAATCAACTTCTGCTAAAGATGAACCGCAAGTTTGTGGACTTTACATAAGGGAGGAATGGAGAGAGGGAGTAAGAGGTGAAGGGAGCTGAGGGAGGGAGGAAGAGTTAAACTTAATAAAGCTTGGGAGAGCAACAACTATTTGTACCTGTTCTCTTTGTTTGTACTTTTACTTTTAATACTTAAGTACATTTAATAGTAGCTACTTTAAGACTTTTACTTAAGTGATTTTTTAATGAGTGACTTTCACTTTTAGTTGAGTATATTTATATAAGATATCTTTAGTTTTACTCAAGTATGGGTTTCAAGGACTTTTTACACCACTGTATATATATATATATATATATATATATATATATAGATAGATAGATAGATAGATAGATAGATAGATAGATAGATAGATAGATCAGTTAGTTTTAAGAAAAACTTTTTAAATGCAGTAGGAGGGAAACAAAAAAAGTCCTCACATGAACATCAGGCATCTTGAATAAGTATCTGCTGAATGTCTGTAAATAGATCCTCCCTCATGGAGTGGGTACAGGTGGTTAAACATTTACCATGAAACTTAAAAAAGGAGGAGCTGCGAAAATTATGAAAGATTCTAAAAAGACTTTGACTGAGAAGACAACCTCAAACTACACAAAGCTGTTGGAAAATGTACTTGAACTTCTAACCATGCCATTTGTAGTGGCGCCTGCCCAACACTCATAGGGCTCTAATTTCATAGACCAGGCACAGGCATGGTGCACCTGCATTGCGCCATGCCTACACGTGTGTCCAGCGCACTTTGCAAGTTTCCTGCATGGCGCATTTAGGCGCAGGGATGGCACACCCACACCTCAGTCCCTGCCCACCTCATGCAAGTGCCAGAGAGGGAGGAAACAAGGTGTGAATTTCACCTCATAATGGACAAAGATGGCAGCAGAAGCTCCAGGGGACAAAACTTTGCTCAGGAGGAAACTGATGTGCTTGTCTGCAGTAAACAGAATACATTATAATGCGAACAGAGCTCTGTGGGCTGATGATACAAAAACAGTCTCATGCTGCTTTCACGCAAGCGACTCTGCGGTCAAAATCATGTTGCCCACTGAAGTATCGTTGCAGGTCCATAATTACCTCATTTTGGTCACTGTTGCCATCGGCCGTCGCTCTGTGATGTCACATCTGCTCAAGTTTCACCACAATTAGTAATATATCATATAATAGGATGTATAAGCAGACATTATTCCACCTTTATCCTTTTCATTCACTTATCAACCACAAAACACTGCAGCTGATGCCCTGCAGCAGCATCATCTGTGAGTTTCCTGTGGTCCGTCTAGGCGTAACTAATGTCCTCACTGACTGACCCAAAAAACATAAATTGTTCCTCTGTAGTCTGGATAAAACTGTCTGTCACAAACCGCTGATTGGCTGTTGCCGCACAGCCTCACACGACATCTTCTGAAAAGATCAACCTTGTTTTTACTTTGACATCGCACAACAAGTGAAGTGATATTCTTGTACTCAGTAAACGCATCACGGAAGGTTTTAGCCCCGCCCCATTGTGGCTGTATATTGACTTTGCATTGAGAGTGATCACCAAGGTAGCACAAGTAGAGTCCAGTGCGTAAGCACCTTTAGAAGAAGTTACTAATATTTTCAATCAAGTTTGGCCAAATATTTTGAGAACCACTGTCCAATGTAGAAAAGGATTTTAATAATGTAAGATGAAGGGCCAAGAGAAAGCTGTCATAGAAAAGAGAGCACATGGTGGCCACCTGAGGTGACCCCTCCACCGGCCTCACAACCAGCTCAGCAGAGAACATTGCATCCTCCACCCTCTCCATGATAAGCATTGAGGGCTTTGGTGGGATTAAGGTTGGGATTATGGTTAATGCAAAAATATTTTTCTCCTAAAAAAGATTTTGTGTAGGTTTAATGTGACTGAGTAAACTGTGGCCAAAAGCATGTATGAACAGGAGGCATATAAGCACATTTAAGGACAGAGCTGTGTGGTCTCTCCTCTCCTGTGAGCTCTGCTGCCCTCACTGCTGATACGGCAGTTTGGCCTCTCTCCATCATAAGTCCTGTAATGTCTTCTCCGTGAGGTCAAAGTGGTGTGGATAGTATAAGGCTATGCTGCCTGGTCTATTGTAGGCACTTCGCCTGCACCTAATATAGACCAGGTTGGAACAGACGAGCTTTCAGTCCACCTTCTGTGCAGTTTTTTGGCAAAAAAATCTCACTGCGGCGACCTGAATCTGACAGCACCTCCTACTGGTGCACCATCACAACCATTTCGGCACAGTGCAGCGGTGTGCTGTGTCCTTACTTCCACCACCCTGCGCCATGAAATCAGGGCCCATAAACTTATATTTAATGTTACCCTCATAAGTCATAGTTGATGAAACATTTTTGTCTTTAGCCTCTTTGATTATTTTTGTTTCTTTTTTTTAATGTCTCATTGCATTTTCCTTATTTTTCTATACAGATTTTAGATGTTCAAAAAATAAGAAGGATGGACAGATGGAGACAGACAATGAGGTAAATGCACAGATCTGGATACATCTGAAACACACACACTCCAAAGCAGTAAAGGCTAGGATGTAATGTAATATGCAAAAAAATAAAACACTGATTTAGACATCAATTTCATTATTCTATTATATACACAAAAAACAAGATGGTTGGTATTTAAACTGATATATTTCATGTTTTTTGTTTGTTTGTTTGTTTAGTGCAAACTTTACTTATTTTGAATTGAATGTCTGCAACATGTCCATCAAAGATGTAAAACAAGGTTGTGCGATTTTAACTTTCCTGTTCATACATTTGTCTTTTCTGTTTTACTAAGTGTTGTTCAGTCCTCGGTCCACTTCTGTTCATTCTTTACATAAATAATATAAACTGGAACATTTCAAATGCAAAATTTCATTTCTATGCTGATGACACAGTTATGTATACTTCTGCTTCATCCCCAGTCCAAGCACTTGCACAATTACAATTTGCTTTTAACGCCATGCAACAAAACTTTTATGATTTAAAACTGGTTTTAAATGCAGACAAAACAAAAATTATGCTGTTCAAAAATTCTAAATCCAAGCTTTCAAGCCTGCCTTCTGTGATCACTGCTTAGGGTTCTCAGATTGAACTTGTCTCTTCCTATAAGTATCTTGGTGTTGTAATTGATGATTCTCTCTCTTCCTCTGCCCATATTCAGCAGTTTGTTCAAAAGTTTAAACATAAGTTAGCTTTTTTCTTTAGAATTGTCTTGTCTCTCCTTTGAATCCAGAAAAAGACTGGTTTCTGCTACATTTATGTCTGTGCTGGACTATGGTGATGTTTTGTACATGCATGCCTCCTCTAATAGCTTACATTCTCTGGATACTGTGTATCATGGAGCTCTGAGGTTCATCACTGGTTTTAAATCTCTTACTCATCATTGTTTGCTGTATGCTCGTGTTGGATGGTCTTCTTTGTCTGCACGCAGACTTAATCACTGGCGTATTCTTATTTATAAATGTATCCTTGGTCTGCTTCCATCCTACCTGCTGACTTACATCAGTCAGAAGAGCACAGCATCTTATAATCTTCGGTCCCAGGATCTTTTCTTATTGCCTGTTCCCAAAGTAAGAACTGAGCTGGGAAAAAAGGCGTTCAGGTTTGCAGCTCCACATGCTTGGAATGAACTACAAAAAGACCTGAAACTAAAAGATCTGGTGTCACTAGACACTTTTAAGTCAATGTTGAGCAACTTGGAGGCAAATACATCTGGCTGCAGATGTTTTGACTGATGCACTTTATCTTTCTCCTGTGGACAATCCAAGCAAAATAAGCTGTCTGAATTGTGACTTCTCTTTCTTAATGTACTGAATTCTTGTTTTATGTGTTTGATGACTACATGTGTTTGTGTAAAACTGTTGAATGTGCTACTGTCTTGTCCAGGACACTCTTGCAAAAGAGATTTTTAATCTAAATGAGGTTTTCCTGGTTAAATGAAGTTTAAATAAAATAAAAAAATAAAAGTGGGGGTCAAAGTATACCCACAAGAATAAACCAGAGTACACCTTTGGCTAGACTTAAAAATTCATCTTTGACAAAACTTTCAGTTAGGGGCCAGCTCATAGCTCAGAGCTTTCTCTTCTGCTTCTCAACGGGGGCGGACGCTTTTCTTTTCACTCCCTGCTGTGCTGTCTGTGTCTTTTGCAGCCTCTGTCTGCATTTCTTTCCGAAACCTAAAATCATGGAACTAATAAGCTGGTCTCTCAGTGCCATCAACCAAATTTTCAAAGAGCAGGTAAAGGAGAACCCACGTGTCTTGACGGTACTTTCCCGGCCAGGTACACGATGGACTTCTGGTCGATGGATTCTGTCCGTCAAGGACGTGGAAGATACCTACATAATTGGATTTATGGTAACAGGTTTCCTGCTGTCTGAAGTCAGCAGTTTCCTGATCTATCGCGCAGTTAAAAAGACAATGGCAGCACTTTTGGCTCTTGATAAGCTGCCCATCATGACTGAAGGAATGTGCAGGGTTCTCAACACGATTTGTGACCTCCATCGTAAACTCGATGCGACTCTCGAACTCGTTCGCATGATGGATAACACCTTGGAGAATTTGACAGCTCAGCTGACTGTGCCCACCTTCAGCTCTTCTCCCTCCTCCCTCTGTGGGAGCGTGTCTGCTGTGGCTCTCTCCTGATCCCTCCTCCCTCAGCTCTCCTCCTTCAGCTCTTCTCCCTCCTCCCTCTGTGGGGGTGTGTCTGCTGTGGCTCTCTCCTGATCTCACCTCCTCAGCTCTCCTCCTTCAGCACCTCTCTGGCTCCAGTTAACTCCTGCTTCTCAGTATGGTGGACAGCTGGAGTCCTCTAGTCTTTGTCTCCGGTGCTTTTGTCCTGCTCCAGTTCTCCCCACTGACCCGTGTTTCTGCTCTGCAGTCACACCGTCCAGGTTTCTACTTCTTGTTTTGGAGTCTTTCTATGCACTGATGGTGTTTTTTTCCAATCTCACACTGTGCTCCCCTGACAGGTGCTTAGTTTGGAATTGTTTTTTTTCCCCCTCTCCTCCCCTCCTTCCTCTTGTCTCCTTTTCTGCAAGCACTATGTAGCACGAGCTACATATGTTGTATGGAAAATGCTATATACATAAAGTTTGATTTGTTTTGATAGTTAAGCCGTTATAGGCTTAGACGACCAGGGGATCTGGCACACTGAGCTCCTCCCTTTCTGTTTCTCTAAACCCACATTTTCACCAAGTGGTCTGGTATGGATTGGCACAGTTTGGCTCAGGCGGGAAGCCTGATCCTGTTTGCGTTTCCACAGCCAACTGAACCCTACTTGGTAGACGGTGTTTAAGTCGGATGCCGATAGCATGAGTGATAGCAGCGCGACACAGTGTACCCAGCTATTAAATACAATGAAGAAGAAAACAAGACACAGTAAACAAAGAGCAACGATGGAAGACATTCAGCAATTCTTCTTTTTTGTGATCAGCATGTGGCTTTTTGTTACAAAGTGCAAAGAAGATGTGCATCAGAGAGGGCTGTGTGCTGCGAGAGTTATCTTCATGAAGATGAGAGGAGATTCAAACATGGTGGGGTTATGTGTTCCGCTGTTGCACAGGAAGTGATGTCTCCTTCTACCAATCAACGTACTGCAACGTTTCTAGCTCCACCTTCTGGGGTTGGATCAGTATGCTTGGCACCTCAACAGAAGGGTCCCAAAAAGGGGTTCTGTCCTGGTTTTAGGCTACGGAAATGCCACAAAAAATGAGCTGTACCAAGACGAAGCGAACTGAACCCTCTGGTGGAAACAGGGCTTTACACTCTCTCACTCCTCTTTGCTCTGTTCTTCCCTATTTCCCAGTTCCTGTTCTTGTCTCTGGTTTTTGTTTTGGAGGCTGCTTGGTGTGGAGCTGCGGACCTAAAAATATTTGGGCTTTCTTGTAGAAATAGTCCTTTATTATAGTTCCTGATTTCATCTTCATTTAGATAATAAAAATTAAATATCATTCAGCAGCTCCTCAGTTATCAAATGCTTATTGAGTGTTGTTCAAGGGAAAAGCGATAATCACAGAGGATACTGCTAACATTTTAGAACATGTTGTAGAGAAGTTAAACTTTATTTAAACTTAAAAAGTTTGACACCATTTTCAGAATTGCTCTCTTCATTTTTCTTCTTCTCTGCCTCCTGCAGACAAACTCAGGAATTGCCCTGAATACCATCTACGACACTGTACAACACCCAACTGGGACGAACTCTGGGGGAAGTCACACAGAGTCCCACCTACTCGACTGTCAACCCCCCGAGCCCATCATGTGAAGACCCTTTTTATTCCACACTCGGCAACCACAGCAACCCTGAGGAAGGTCCACACTGATTTCAGCTGGTTTAGTTTGATTCACTTTGTTTAGTTTGGGATGGAGCCACCAGGGCTCTCCTCTGGTTTAAACCAACAGGAACATTTATGAAAGGAAGAAGAGACCCCTGAGACACTGCATGTGCACGTGAGGACAGTGCACGCTGACCTTCTACACTAATCAGCAAAGCCAGAAAAAGATCTGTTGGCCTTATTGTCAGAGCTGTTGTCCGCCACCCTGTGGTCACAAAAGCAAGTTGTGATTTTTCATTTTTATTTTTATTTTATTGTATTTTATTTTATTTTGTTGTAAATACTTTGCTTTGTACGACCATAAATGAACTTGGTCATGTGATTTTTCATGTTTGTTGTAATTGCCTTGCTTTGTACGACCATAAACGAAAAGGTTTATGTGATTTAACTTTAGTTGTGATTACTTCTCTTTGAAAGACTATAAATGATTGTAATATCATTACTGTAATGTTTTTCAGGTAATGTAATGTGACTGTAATGACAGTGTTGGGTGTGGAGGGGTGAACATACAGAGCAGGTTTATGTGTATGTGTGTGCATGTGCCGCTACGTTTTTTGCTTATTGTGTTTATTTAGATTTATTTATTTATTATTATTTTATTATTTTTTTTTTTATTTTAGTATTGTTTAGTATATATATACTTTTTCATATGTATATATACTTTTTCTATCTTGTATTATGCTATCTGCTCTTTATGTTGTTATGAATCTGAGGATCCCCTCGAAAATGAGATAACTTATCTCAAGGGGTTATTCCTCGCAATAAAGAACTGTTAAATAAATAAATTAGACTGATCACTTTGAATTCATGAAGTCCACCATCTGCAGGGACAAAACAAGACAGAGATTAAAAATATATATTCTGAAGTTCTACTATTGGAATGAATGAATGAATTAATATGTGATCAGAGTGAAAAACATTGAAATTGTCTCTGAAAACAGGACAAAGCTTCAGAAAACAATCTGGACTCACAGACAGAGCAATCAGTCTATTTCCAAATTGCTGTACAAGGGTTTTTGTGGACTTGCAATGAATTTCCTTGGACATTTTTAGGAACTTTCTTCAGAAATTTTTGTACACTTTGTGGATTTTTTTTTCCCCAGGAATTGTTACTGATAATTTTTATAAATTTTAATGGAAGTTTGGGGAAATTCTCTTGGTAGTCTTGTAAAATTTATCAGAAGATTTTAGTGGCCAATTTTGTTTGTAGGTTTGGGAAAGGATAAAAACCTATTTTTTGGTAGTTTTGACAACAGGATGGACCATCCATAAGTTAAAGGACTGTGTGTAGAAAAAAAATGTACCCCTAGATGGTACCCCTGGAAAATATTGAAAATGATGTGACCATAGGGATATGTTAAAGGATAACTTCAGTATTTTTCAACCTGGGTCCTATTGCCCCAAGTGTATGTGTGTATACTATTGAAGGGTACAATTTGTTTTAAAATTGGCTCAGTATCAAGGGAGCGGATGCAGCCGGCAGCCGCGAAGCTAGATAGGAGGGCAACTGCATCCCGTATAAGTTTGAGCATTAAAAGTGTTTATTTCGCCACAGACCGGTTGCGATTGCCGGTGCTAGCTCTCTAATTAGCATTGTAAACGTTCTGTTTTCCTTCACGTCCTCTGACCTGTGTGACGTCATCTCCTGTGAGCGTGTGAAGAGGATTTAGGGCAACAGTAAATGTGTGTGTCGGAGACAAATCTAGATATAAGTATTGTATGCATAAAGACATATTAGTTATACTTACTGTATGGATAGTTGACCATTTGGTCCCTGTGGTTTTGGTCGCCTCCTCCAATTTATTTTGGGTACATGAAAAAAGGTATCCAGCACTGCCCTGTTGATCAGAGGGGGGAGATCCTCTAATGTAGTTACACAGCATCGGGTACTTTCTGTATCATCCCACGACACATCGATACCACGAATATTGGGCAACAGGTCCCACTCGTTGCAACACAGACATTCTTCCTCTGTGGGCATAGAGTCACAGCAACCACAGGAGCACCACCAGTCCTCAGAAATTCGCGTTTGTGCCGCCGCTGCTTCACCCTCGTCTGCTCGTTGGCCCTCTCTTGCTATCCTCGTTTGCTCTTTTATTTGTAGGAGCTCCTCGTCCGTATACTCTGGCTCAAATAAATACGGGTGGCCGTCGTAATGAAAAGGCTCGAAATCTGGTAAATATTCAGCCATGATACCGATGCAGTAAAACTTTTAACTGTCCGCCGGGATAAGCAGCTCCACTCTGAGTGGCGCACTGCATGGCTCCTCTGTTTTCTTCCTCTTCACAAGCTCACAGGAGATGACGTCACACAGGTCAGAGGACGTGAAGGAAAACGGAACGCTTACAATGCTAATTAGAGAGCTAGCACCGGTGATCGCAACCGGTCTGTGGCGAAATAAACACTTTTAATGCTCAAACTTATACGGGATGCAGTTGCCCCCCTATCTAGCTTCGCGGCTGCCGGCTGCATCCGCTCCCTTGATACTGAGCCAATTTTAAAACGAGTTGTACCCGTCAGTCGTATACACACATACACTTGGGGCAATAGGACCCAGGTTGAAAAATACCAAAGTTATCCTTTAAACTAAGGTGTGTCCTGTAATTATCATCACAGGTGTCTTCAAACTTGTAATCCGTCAGTCTGCCTGTTTAAAGGCTGAAAAGTGGTCACTGTGCTGTTTGGCATCATGGTGTGTACCACACTGAATATGGACCACAGAAAGCTAAGGAGAGAGCTGCCTCAGGAGATTAGAAAGAAATTTATAGACGAGCATGTTAAAGGTAAAGGCTATGAGACCATCTCCAAGCAGCTTGATGTTCCTGTGACTACAGCTGCACAGATTATTCAGAAGTTTAAGGTCCACAGGACTGTAGCCAACCTCCCTGGACGTGGCTGCAGGAGGAAAACTGATGACAAACTGAAGAGACTGAAAATACGAATGGAAACCAAAGAGCCCAGAACAACTTCAAAGAGATTAGAGGAGAACTCCAAGGTCAAGGTACATCAGTGCCAGGTCACACCATCCGTCACTGAGCTTCTGGGAGAATGTCCGTGTTGCAATGCTTTTCTGAGCGAGAGGAAAGCCTAATCACGTTGATGCAAACCCAGTGTGTAAGAGAGCGTTTACTCTTTAAATCCGGTTCTGGTTAGGCTACGCAACCAGGAACATGAATCGGTAAATTTTGCTTTTTTGGCTCCAGTGGCTACTTACACTCCCGCCAAATCAATTTATGGTGAAGGGACGCAGCAATACAAACCAACAACATAACATGATTTCACAAAATTGGCCACAAAATACCTTAAAATACCAAATAAACGCCTGGTTCCAATTAATCACCTGGTCCCAAATAAACGCCGGGTGTAGCAGTACATTTTGACAAATAGACTCCCGTTCCAAATAAACGTCTGGTGTAATTTATTCGGCACAGCCTATAGGATCTAGGTTTGAAGTTTACAGAACACTTGAAAACACTGAGCTCACAGCTAACACCTGATCAGACTGAACCTTAACAGTCCACATGGTTTATTTGTGTCTCTAGACGTCCTGTCAGCTTCTCCTCCCTCTGTATGTCAGTAAATGCAGGTTGGTGTACAGCACTCTGTTTCAAGACAGTGCAGTTACACTCAAGAGTGTTAAGTAAGTGCTGAGTTGAAAGAAGACAAGAGTACAACTGAAGTTCTGTAATCTTGTCTTGAAAATGTAAAGATAATATTCAAACTGTTGTAAATAAATAATTTGATTATATTTATCATATTTTTGTCATTTTTTGCTAAGCAAGATTTTTGTGCTTAAGGAATTAAACGCCTGTCCAAGATAGTTACCTGGTCCCAAATAATCACCTGGTCTGCTCAGTGATTGAAGCAAATAAACGCCCCGGCTATTATTTGGTATTTTGCAAATGATATGTCTGATTTTAGGGTTACCCTTTACATTTTTTTATGAAGTCTTATTCACTCTTGAGTAAAAGTACTAACTTTTAGACTGGGCGTTCATAACTGAGGGCATGTCTCGTTTTGCTGCCAGTTTCTTTTCTCCTACTTGACCCTCCTACAGGCCCTTCTGTGGCTTCTATCACCTGTCACAGATGCCACTCACTTCTTGGAAGAGTTTCTTTTCTTAGAATAAGAGTGTCATTTACTCTCAAGTTGCGCCGAGGAACATGCCACTTCTTTTAAAGTATATATTTTTGGGGCATTTTGTGCCTTTATTGATAGGAGAGAGACAGTGGATAGGCTTGTGAAAGGGGGAGAGAGAGTAGGGGAAGACACTCTGCAAACTGGTCACAGGCAGGATTTGAACCTGGACCGGCAGAAGCAAGTACATGGGGTGCTAACCACTACGCCAAACCAGCACCCCAGGAACATGCCACTTCTGACTCAAAGCAATGTTCAGGAGGTACTCCCTTCTTCATCAACTCCAGAACTGCTTAGTTAAAGCTAGGGTCTACAATCTGAAAACAAGTTTGGCTGTTGAGACAGATCTGAAAAACGCAGCCTGCCCCCCCTTCACTCACCCCTCCCCTCAGTATTACAAGATCCTGCCCCCAGCTCGTGCCGCCTCCTAACAACACGCCCCCTCCATTAGAGCAACAAGCCGGCCAGCATAAAATATCAGCAGCAACAACAACTTCAAAAATAGCTCAACTCAACTGAAAGTAACACTCACGACAGTCGCCCTTGTAACACACAGTGGTAGCCATTTCAATTGGACAGGTGGCGAAGCGGGTTTGGTGTTGCCAGAGCACACCAAACCTGCTTCCTTCTCTTCGATGTGGAGGGTAACAGAAGCAGCCTCCGGCACATGAGAGAGGAAGTGGGGAGGAGGCGGGACCATGGGACCAATCTGAACCGCTGGGAACGGCGTTTCGGATTGGTCAACTATTATGCTGCTTTGCAGTGGATATACTGAATGGATTTTTTTCATTCTTTTTGGTCTTCATATTGCGTGGATTGGACCATATGACCACAACGGCCTTATAAACAGTGTTACTAAGATGTACCAAGCTTCCAAATCGTAGACCATAGCTTTAAATACTGCACCCTACCTTTTTGCAGTATACTTAACCTTAATTATGAAGTTTTCAGGGGGAGGTAAAACAACTTTTGATTTCATTAAGATGAGATGGTTAGGAGTTAAAAGCTCAAGACTGGTTGGATCATTGATTAGGTCAATGGTTAAGGGACGGCTGCTTACAATAGCCATTGCTTCATAAAACAAAGATCTAAGAGAGCATCATCTAACCTTCCTGGACACAGAGCGATTGTCACATTCAAAACGAATTTTGTGTGCTTGTTGGCCAAAAAATAAACCATTGGAAACCACAGCACTTTTGAACATTGGGCTGCTTTTGCCTGCGTAAATGCGTCAGTGATCCTTTAAGCTGGTGTGGCAAAACGAGCAGTAATGTACCAAAATGACAACGACACCTGAGGACTCACACCCCAAGATTTGGAAAATAGCCTCCCTCTAATGAGACCAACAAGGACCCGCAGTTCATAGAAATTCACAGGACAGAGACAGTGATTTCAATTAGCAAAAATACTTTAATAATTTAAAAAGAGCAGACTAAACTAGAGAATTTGCATTTCCATGAAGGAAATGCATTGAAATGCTGAGCGTGACTGCTAAAACTGTGAAATGAAATTGCTAAAAGTAATGCAAAGAAAGTTGAAAATGTGACATGAATAGTTGTAAGCAGTAAATCTGGGCTGAAAATGTATGAAATGTGCAATAAAAATGTTTGCAGAACATTTTAGCTACTGGAGGTCAGGTGTGCGTCATGACCACGCTCTAACTTCAAAGAAATGTGCAAAAGTAGATGCAGCTTCAACAGTCGTATCTCAGAAACTGTAGCAGATAGTGAAAAGTACATTAAAACTATTTGCAGATGTGAAAGAAAGCAGAAAATGAATGTTTTTGTAACATGGTTAAATGTGTTGATATTTGTAGATGTACCTAATAAAGTGGCCAGTCAGTGTAAAGTAAGGTTGAGAATTTAAAGACAAGCATGATTACGCCATTATAAAGAAGGATCTGTATTAGCCGGAGAAGAAAAGTACCCCTACCAGGGATTAAACCCTGGTTTCCCGCTCCGCAATTCACTGCGCTACGTATTTATCCATGGGGTTAAATATGTTGACTCATGGAAAGCAGGCTATTTCTCCTGAGCACAGCAGCTCAGCACTGATAACACTTCCGGGTAAATGAATGCTCGCTGTGTCTAAATCGGGATAGATATCAGGAAAAGGATTTCACCGTGAGCGTCCCAACAACCTGCTGAAACGTTTAATAAAATTCTCATGTCTGTACTGCTTAAAATGTTAACACAGTGGCGTATTAAAAACACGCTTCACTCGGCTGTTGGGGTCTTCGGTCTGGCTCTAACATGAAGGATTTCCTCAAAAGTTGGTGTTGCTTAAAAATTCATATTTAAAAAAACGCAGACGCCAGCAAAAAGCTGAAAATATGTAAAAATGGCTGAGAAGTCAGTGCAGCTTTTAAAGTACGAATGAAGTCTGTAGGTGGAAGCATGCCCAAGCTGTGGAGCTTCAAAGTTGCAGAAGTTTTCAGCAGAGCTGCGGAAACGTCCCATTGATTTCAATGTAAAAATACAAGCCGAAATTATTTTTTACTGTAAAAAGTATAACTGCTAAACCTGTGAAAAATACAAGCGCACTTCTCATGAACATGCTGCATATGTCCATTTTCTTCTGTGAAAATCTGTGCAAATTTGAAGCCTGTGAAAGGGGCCAAAGTCCCAGAACAAAATGGAACAAAATGGAGGTTAGGGCGAACAATATGTTGAAATGCTGACTCAGCATTTCAACATAATCCGCTTGTTAAGTGGTGACGTCACTAAACTGTTTCCGGGTCCAAGCCGCCTTTGAGTCTCGCATCCTCAATATGCCGCAGTGCTGTGTGCCGAGATGTTTCAACAGGACGGAGACGAAAAAGGACAGTAATTTGTCCTTTTACAGGTTTCCATGCGACGAGAGAGAAAGAAGGAATGGCTGAAGTTGATTAGGTGAGTAAAAATATTTAAATGACTGAAGAAATTTGCAGATTTAAAGTTAGCCTCAAGCTAACCAGTCTTTATGCTATATAGCTACCGATGTATCATATTTATTCTATGGAGAAAATAAACGTTCGAAATTCTTAGCAATTCAGTATGAAGGACGTTACCGGATTGTGGACTTAATGACCATACCTATAAATCTGGTAACAGTTTACTTTTATTCAGAAAGGATAGGCGAAGAGCTGCTACCTGTGTGTGCTAACCCCGGTTAGCTAGCCAAATAGCAACGCGTCAAAACAATCAGAATTTCAGTCCATTGTCCTAATCTAAAAACAAGATACTGGAAACATCGAGCCCATATCAGGGTTGTATTCTTCCACGTGGTGATCTTATCCAACGACTGCATATGAAATGATATCCATGGTGTGCATTTGTAAATAATAGCAATCACTCGCTCTGTTTACAGGCGTGAAAACTTCACACCAACCTGCAACTCTCGGGTATGCAGCTGGCATTTCCCCCATGGCAAAGCTGCAGGGCCATCAAGGTTTGCCTGGAATGAGGGGAAGGCTTTTGAGTTTCCCGAAGATGGAACTCAAAAGGCTAAGAATAAGAGGGCAGCAGGTCCCAGTGCTGCTGAGGCAGACAAACCCGTGGAGCAGCCACAAACAGAGGAGATCTCCAGGATAGCAAAAACAGCTGAAATTCTGCAGATTGAAAATGATATGCTAAGACATGAAAATGAGAAACTAAAGAAACAATTAGAGAAACAGAAACAAACGTTTTCATTTGACCAAATTTCTTCCAATCCTGAAAAAGTTCAGTATTACACTGGATTGCCTGATGCTGCCACTGTCCTGTTTTTGGAATCTCTTCTTTCTAAATTTGAGCTACAGTATCACTCTGATTGGACTGTCCAAATTTTGCCTCTTATTGATCAGTTGTTTATGACATTGATGAAATTAAAACTAAATTTCGGCCATGTAGACCTTGCCACCCGATTTAATTGTAGCACAGCCACGGTGACAAACATATTCAGCACCATAACCTGTGCGCTGTATGATATCCTCTATGTTGGCATGCTGGAGAACAACATCCCATCCACAGCCAAGAACCAAGAGTGCCTGCCAGAGTGCTTCAAGCCGTTCCCAAACTGCAGGATAGTGCTGGACTGCACAGAGGTTGCTGTCTCCAACACCGAGAGACTGGACACCCAGAGCCACCTCTACAGCCAATACAAAGCGTGGACCACGCTGAAGGCGCTCATCGGTGTTGCTCCAAATGGAGTTATAACCTTCAGCAGTGACCTGTACGGTGGGAGCACCCCTGACAAAGCTATTACAGCTGACTCGGGACTCCTCCGACATCTACAGCCAGGTGATATGGTGATGGCAGACAAGGGCTTCACAATTACAGATATCTTGCCAGAAGGAGTTTTATTAAATATCCCCTCTTTTCTTGTTAATGGACAGTTCACACAACAGGAAGTTAATCACAACAGGCAGATCTCAAGTGCCAGAATCCATGTCGAGCGTTCCATCCAGAGAATTAAATTATATAACATTCTGCAACATATCCCCTATCAATACCGAAAAAATGCAAACAAAATTCTGAAAGTGTGTGTGTGTCTTACAAATCTGCAAACCCCCATTCTCAGAGAAATTGTATGAAATATTTATAAATTAGAACCTCACAGCCCCTTTAGTATCTGCTCCGAGTATTATCTGCCTCTTGTAAATGTTTGTAAATAGTTGTAAATATTTTATTTATGATTAAGTTTAGTGTTTCCATGAGTCCTGAGAGACCTGGTAAATGATTGACCAATTTTCTGTCCTGGGAAAGGAAAAAAAGTTAAATGTCCTGAAAATGTTTAATTTTTCCTGTAATATTGTTTATCCTCCCTCTGTTTCTCTCATTGACAGTGAAAGCAAATGGGTTAAAAAATGTGTCATGCCTCTGGCCAATCAAGTTTGTTGTTGTACCACTCTGTTCATGCGATTGTGCTTGAGTGTACATTTTGTTCAATTTATTGATTATTCACGGTGTAATAAAACATCAATACACCAAAATATGGCAGCACTTCATGACTTGATACTGTTTATGTTGAAAGGGCTATATCACAGTATGCAATTTATTATAATTTATGAGTTTGTGACACGTGTCATAAAGATTAAACTTTGGTTTCATGTCAACCCTTGTATGTAGTACATCTACATACAAGGGCTGGCACCAAACTGTTATCTTTTTGTGATCAAGTTTTTTACCTTGGCCTTGCATACATATTGGTTCACAAAACAACAGTTTAATAATAATGATAATATATATTTTAGGTATTTGTTGTTTACTTACAATGTAAAGAGGATAAGAAAATTGTTGCATTTCAATAACTATACAAATTAAAACATGTAAAATTGGTTTTTATGGGCAAATAATGTATTAAATTTCATATGTAAACTGCAATCATAGATAAATATTAAGGGAGAACTGTAAACATTACGTACTGTTTAACAGCAATTAAACATGTACATAAAATGTAAAGTGCTAGACAGCTCAAACAGATATGACAGAACAAGGCAGAAAAACTTGAACATTCACAATAATAAGTAGCACAGCATGGAATAAGATTTTCAGAGGTTTAAAATAACAGGATTTGAAGAAATAGACTTTTAAAAAAACAGTATGAACTGGCATAACATGGATAAAAAACGTGCTTCAAGCAAAAGTATTTAAAGTAATAAATGTTATAACATCACTTTAACTGATTTAAATGAACACATGAACAACTGCTAGTCAACTATTTACAGATTCAAAATGTGTCTAAGAAAGCTGTCTCTATCAAAAGTTTCAAGTGTGCCAATGTTGCTGGCCCATGCTGGGTCTTTCTCCACAGCCAAGATGACCAGGTCAAGGGGGGTCCAGACCAGCAGGTGGCAGCTTTGAGCACCTGTAAGGTGAAGGTTGCCCTGTATTTGATGCCAGTAGTTGTGTGTCTGCTTCAGACTGAGGGAGCCAGTGCCCTCATCCTTCTGTAGAAAGAAGTCTTTTTTTTCTGCTGCCTCCAGGATGGTCCCAGATCTGGCTGACCATGGGCATTTTACCTCCACAATACAGTCAGGTGAGATCATTCCATCGGGAGATCCACCAAGCAGGCCACTTTCTGACAAAAACAGCCCACTGTCTTCGATGACAACACCTTTTTGCTCCATGAATTCCTGCTTCGCTTTCACTTCATGAAGTATTCCCCACTCACAAGCCTTAAAGAGAGATCAAGAGATTGAGTACAAGTTATATTTGAGTATTTATCGATGTATTTAGTTATTGATTTATTTTTAGTGCTGTCAGACGATTAAAAAAATCAATCTAATTAATCACCGGATTTATAATTAATCTAATTAATCACATTTTAATCTCATCTCTGCTTAAAGTACCCAGACAAAGAATTTGAATTCTAGGATATTATAAAATTGTAGTGCATGACTAATCAAATGAATACACTAAGAAGTGAAGATTTGTAAATCCACATTTTTATTGGTGACTACATAAAACCAAAGTCAGGGCAACTTGTCCAGAAAATTCTAAGCTCAATCAGACAACTCAAATTACACTTTAAGTGTGTTTCATAAATCAAATTCAAAATAAGAAAAAGGTCGAGGACATCCAGCAAACCAATTAGGCCTGATTGCATTATTAAAGAATGTAGTACAAATATAGATAAATAAATTCAAAATAAAATAAGACTAAGTCTTAAATATGCCATTCCTGTTGTCACCTGGGCTTTGTTTGGTTTGACTAGAGACGCATGTGTGAAGTGACATGTGCCACTGCCATGTACAGGTCCTCCAGCTGGACAATACCAAAATGTTTGTGTGCTATGATTCATCTGTGATTAATTTTTTTTTTTTTTTTTTAAAGTTATTTTTTCGGGCTTTTTGGCCTTTATTTGATAGGACAGCTGGAGAATGACAGGAAAGCGGGTGAAGAGAGGGGGGAAGACATGCAGCAAAGGGCTGTGGCCGGGATTCGAACCTACTGCCGCTGCTGGGGTTTGGAAGTCCCCGTACATGGGCGGACGCTCTACCAACTGAGCTAATGTCCGCCCATCTGTGATTAATTTTTGACGCATTAATTTGTGGTGTAATTAATTAATCTAATTAATGTACTAAAGGGACAGCCTTATTTATTTTTAATTGATAATTGAAAATATATGAATAAATAATGACTTATTTGGGGGAAAGGAAAGAAATAAATATTAACATATAAAAATGCCAAATTGTAGTCTTAGGTTAAGTTCCACCTGCTGTCCCCTGACATGTTGGTGATACAACCCCCAACAGGCAGACACCAGAAAAAATTAACTGTACTTTACCAAATAAAATGCACAGAAAACTTGGATTCATTTTTAAAAACAACTTACTACTCACTTTAGACCCTTCATTCATGCTATACTGGCCCAGCAGGGTTTTAAACAGGGAAGGAGGGGCCGACTTTCGCCTGACTGCTGCCAAGACTGCACCGAACTTGCTGGCTGTGATGCGGTTCTTGCGATAGGCTGACCTGTAAAAACAAGTCAAAATAAGACCCTGTCATATTTTTTTTCATCACTTCCAAGTCAAAATAAACCTTTTTTCCAATTGACCTGTTCTGAATCACCTTGGTCACTCTCTTACCATAATGGATTTTTTGTCTGTCCAACTGTGGCTCTCTCAATCTGCTGTTTCTCCTGTTCAGAAACAGCAAGTGAGCCAAGCACATAGCTGACCTTATCCTCTGCTTGGTCAAACTCTGGGGAGGCAACCAGTCCATCAAAAGTTTTGATAGGGAGAGTCTGTAAAAAAAAAAGATCCACACACAATGTCAGATTGCTGTTTAACTATATCACCAGTTTGACTCCCCTCATGAAGAGTTAGGGAAATGATGGAGATGTTTGCATAGATATATTGAAAAACTTACCAATCTTTATTGTTGCATGATTTTGGATTGTATGATTGTGATGTTCAAAGAAAAACAGTTAATTTGTACCTGAGGTTTTTCGGGGCTGAGGATCCAACCCATCCCTGTAAAACGGCCAAAGTTTGCCAATGATGCCATGGCTCATTCCTTATCCTCCTGTGTGACCGCTCTTTTGATTCCAGCTGAAACAACAGTTGTGAAATCATTTAAGTAATGATAATTGAAATTATCATAAAATGCAAGATTTTCATAGCACTATTCATTTATAACACAGATTAAGTGCAATTCACAAAAAAAAAAAACATAATAGAAAAAAATGACAGCAGATTTGATTAAAAACTAACCTTGTGTTGTGGATGGAGCCATCTCAGACACTCTCTTGTCGGTGATGTTGTCCGTTTTTGGTGTCTTTGCTCTTCTCCATTTGCACTCAACATCTGTTCGGGATACATTCTACACCACCCAGATCAGCAAAGCAGCCATATGATGGCACTTGTCCCTTCCAATTGGGCACTCACAACTGCTGTACCTCACCTGCTGATTCTCTACATGCACCTGCACTCAAAAGATTTGCCCTCATCCTAACAACCTTATATGACATTTCCTGTGCTGTGTTGATATCATCTTATTAATATTTCTGTAACAAGTCAAGGGGCAGAAGATCAGTGAATTAGATGTTAACCCCATGGATAGGTAACTTTCGGATTTATAAGTAATTATACACCTCTAAAAACAAGTATTAAATTTGGCAATTCACTGGTAAGCATATGGGTTGTTTCAATTTGCCCAAATAATGAAAAAAAAATTCAGGAATATAGTATTCAATATTGTTCTAAATTAAGAAGGCCACAGACAGCAGTGATTTACACTTTTGTAAACGACACCTAACAAAGATCAGAGCAGTGTTAGGCAAAAGACTACGCTGAACAGATGGTAATGTCATTTACTCAAAAGCTCAAAAGGTGTTGAAACACACTGGCTTCTTCAGCCGTAAGTTTGTTGACTTTAACTGAAGCGTACATCGCGTCAGTATTGGTGGCCGTCATTATATTATAGTACCTACAACCTACGAGCCTGCACCTAAGCCAGTAAACTCATAATATGAAGGCTTGGTATCAATCCTTACTGACTTCTTTTGTCTTCAAATAAGTTTTTATAGACACCAGATTTTAGCTTCATTCAAGAAACCTGGCTTACTAGCTGACACCTAACTCACCTCAACTTTGTACTCTCTCTTCTTCATTGAGGCTTGAACGCTACCCTTAAAGGAACACTCCGACTATTTTGGACCCACGCCCTTTCCCTATCATTGACAGAGTGAGACAAGCTCAAAAATACCTTTTTTGTGTCTCTGCGTCCAGTGGCTGGCTCCCAGCTGTTAGCTCCGGACGTAGCTTAGCTCAATGGCTGGAAGTCAATAGGAGTCAAAGCCGGACTGACAAAAGTGGACAAAATACTCCTTGCAGTGGTCCAGTGGAGGGCGTATTAGCAGGTGAAGTAAATCCAAATGGTTATAAAACATTTTAAAAGACTTGTTTTCTTTCTTAAATCCGTTAAAATAACGTTTTGATAAACACAGAACTGCGCATGCGCAGAGCTCCGCGGACCGGAAGTAGGAGCCAGACTGAGTACTGCGCATGCGCGTTATTTTAATGGATTTAAAAACTCTTTTCAAATGTTTTATTGATTTACTGGTGCTAATAAGCCATCCTCTGGACCATTATGAAGATATTTTGTCCACTCGTCAGTCAAACGACTACTTCCGGTCTGCGGATTACTGCGCATGCGCAGGTCTGTGTGTGTATCAAAACGTTATTTTAACGGATTAAAAAAGAAAACACGTCTTTTAAAATGTTTTATAACCATCCTCATTTACTTTAGGTGCTAATAAGCCAACTCGTTTTCTTTCTTAAATCCGTTAAAACAACGTTTTGATAGACACAGACCTGCGCATGCGCAGTAATCCGCGGACCGGAAGTAGCCGCTGGACTGACGAAAGTGGACAAAATACTCCTTACAATGGTCCAGAGGATGGCTTATTAGCACCTTAAGTAAATCAGGATGGTTATAAAACATTTTAAAAGACGTGTTTTCTTTTTTAATCCGTTTAATTAACGTTTTGATAGACACAGACCTGCGCATGCGCAGTAATCCGCGGACCGGAAGTAGCCGCTTGACTGACGAAAGTGGACAAAATACTCCTTACAATGATCCAGAGGATAGCTTATTAGCACCTAAAGTAAATCAGGATGGTTATAAAACATTTTAAAAGACGTGTTTTCTTTTTTAATCCGTTAAAATAACGTTTTGACAACACACAGACCTGCGCATGCGCAGTAATCCGCGGACCGGAAGTAGTCGTCGGACTGACGAAAGTGGACAAAATACTCCTTACAATGGTCCAGAGGATGGCTTATTAGCACCTAAAGTATATCCAAATGGCAATAAAACATTTGAAAAGACGTGTTTCTTTTTTAAATCCATTAAAATAACGTTTTGATACACACAGAGACCTGCGCATGCGCAGTACTCAGTCCGGCTCCTACTTCCGGTCCGCGGAGCTCTGCGCATGCGCAGTTCTGTGTTTATCAAAACGTTATTTTAACGGATTTAAGAAAGAAAACACGTCTTTTAAAATGTTTTATAACCATTTGGATTTACTTCACCTGCTATCGCCTCCACTGGACCACTGCAAGGAGTATTTTGTCCACTTTTGTCAGTCCGGCTTTGACTCCTATTGACTTCCAGCCATTGAGCTAAGCTACGTACGGAGCTAACAGCTGGGAGCCAGCCACTGGACGCAGAGACACAAAAAAGGTATTTTTGAGCTTGTCTCACTCTGTCAATGATAGTGCCCTAACCCTTGTGTATGACACTTGTTACAATCTTGAATATCACTAAATTATGTCTTCTAAATACAATTAATTTGTCTCTTTAAAATACACTGTAAAAGCTTCATTATGAAATCATGAGATAAAGTTAATATTTTAAAATATGTTCTAGTGTGTTTCATGATCTTCAAGAAAGAGGTCAAAAAAGTCAAGTGATGTCATCAGAGTGATTTCTTTTCCAAAATGACTTTTGTTCACATGAACACCAGTGACATGACTGCAGAATTTTTACATATATTTTATAAAATTTGGCATGTTTTAAATGTAATTTATATCATATATTTGATAGTTATTTATACATTTTGACCTATAGAAAAACATGTCTACACTCAAAACAGTAGGCAACTTTCTGCTCCATCAGTGACTGTGTGGTTTGTACCAGTCCACTTTGAAGGAGCTCTTCCTGTGGCCTTGCATGGTTTATTCAGAATAAGTTAAAAAGAAATATGATCAGTGATGGCTCCAAATAGTGTGAAGGAAATAATAATGTTCTTTGAACTGAAAGATAAAATGTCACACAAATGTTTGAGGAAGTCCAGGCGGAGCAGCATGTTCAACATTAGGAGGCTCTCTGTCATCAGTGTCACCTGGAGTTTGTCACCAACTGAAGCCACCTTGTAAAGTAAAAACAAGAACCATTACACACACAGACTGAATGTGCACAAATTAGTGTCGCATATTTTCCTTGAGTGTGTATTGAGATTTTCTATGTTTAGGTCTGGGCTTTTCTATGTATTCACATATAAATATCACACAATTGGACATTCTTTTTTTTTTTTTTTTACAGTAAATGAACTCAAGTATGAGAGAGTACACAACAACTTCAAGTAACATGTTCATGAATGACATCTGAACCTGACATACCATGCTTAATAGGTGGAGTTCCAGACAATGCTGGTTCACAGTCAGTCCCCACCTCCTCTAAGTGTGGCTGGTCAACTGTGGGAATACATGGATGGTTTAAAATGACAGACAGACAGACAGGCGCACACACACAAACGCATACATACAAATCTTATTCATGTTCTTCTGTCTTAACATTTGTCAACTGTTTTAATTGTGTGTGTAGTATTTCAGACAGTTGTAACTGTAATTCAAACTTATTTCCATGCATGCATGGATAGTTAGCGGCCTGACCTATGACCTATGACCTACCATCCTGTATTGAGGGAGCGGACTGCTCATCATCACTATCACTAGGCTGCTGGCTTGTGTGGGCCTTTTCACTGCTGCTGGTAGAAGCTGTGGCTGACTCTGACTCTTTTTTCAAGAAAGAAGCTCTGAATATCTTTGCTTCTCTTCATATTCTCTTAATATCCCTGGAGGAAATGTAATTCAATCAGTCAATCATGCAACCAATCAATCATTCAATCAACCAGTCAGTCAGTTCACTTCTAAGTAGAGCTATAACTACAATATCAAGAGGGATCATTGTCCAATTGACTTTAAATCAGTCTACAAATTAAAGGTGTTCATGGGGCTCTGGGACCCTTGAAATGACAACTTTGACTTCATTAAAAAAGTTCAAAAAGCAAAGAAACAATGTGTATAATTATGTTTTTACTCTTAATAGCACAATTGGAGCCAACACATTGGATCTCTAACATTTGTGGCATTTGAATGCAAGTTGATCTGCCTATTGTCTAAAATATGTGAGCTGTGAAAATGAGCCAAGTCCTTAATCTCTAAGAGAAAAAAAAGTCTGTAAACAGCATTTAAAACACAGCAAATACAGGGCTGGAACAAAGTGCAGAGACAACCTTAAATATGTAAAGAATGTCAAACCAATCCATTTACAGTTTTTAATGTTTTTCTTTAAGATTAGTTAGTATTTTGGTTGTGACTGTAATAAAAATAATTTGTGATTGAAGACCTAAGAATGATTTTTAATGCAATATTTCAAACTGCATGGTGTCCTGATTGTTTTTTCCCCAGCACTGTAAATAAGCCCGTTTGCTGTTAACTACATGACTGTCATATTTAATTTCATACACTGGTTAGTGAAAAAGAAAACATCAGCTTTAGATATTGAACACACACATCAGCAAAATAACCCCGGTCTTCAGTCTAGAACCGTTTCATATTCAATTTATCCGATTAACAACTAAAAAGAAACTGACGTTAATGCTAACTTGGTTTGCAGGCTGCTGCTACACTAGCTAACTTAGTGCAGTATCTCGTCTTTTAGCTGCTGCTACTTATATAAAGTTTGATAAATAAAGTTTTCCTACACATTCAGAGCAAATTACGACATAATTAAACATTAAATTACCATACCTCTCAATTGTCTGAATCCGTTTTTATCCAGTTACAATGAATGTTGTCTCTGTCCTGTTTCTCCGGAGCTGCAGGTGACACGGAGATGCAGCGTGCTCATCTCTGCTCTACTGACCCCTGACCTGCATGGTCACTGGAAAAACCTACGCTGATCAGAAATGAGCACTCGGCAGCCACAGACCAGCGATATTGTGTTAGATAGAGGTGTAAAGCAGACCCTAGATCCGACAGGCAGCCATCACCACTGATTGACAGAGTTACTCCTGTGTCTTGTGTTGATGAACTTGACCAACTACCTATCAGATCTGGGGTGGCAACAAGGGTGGCCAATGAGATTTCAGGGTGTGGCAGACTTGGGTTGACTAAATAAACAGAGTAAGTGAATGAACATACCTGCAGACTCCCCGGCTTCATGCGGCCTCTGACAGTGAGCTGAGGCTGACTGAACCTGCCAACAGTGAATCAGAGACTTTACATCACCTATTAACACAAAATACACCTTTTCTTTCTCTTTTTTATGAACTTCTTAAAGAATTAGCATTAAACAGTGTGTGAAACTTACAGTAGCATACATTCAGACGTTAAGTCCTTCCAACAGTCCATGGAGAGCCAGTGGTGGTTCTAGACCAGCTTCACAGGGGGGGCCAGGCTGGGGCCAAGGGTGTTGTCAGAGGGACACGTTCAACCCTGAAAAAAGAGACTGAGAAGTGTTCATGCATTCAAAATATTTGGTCTAGTAAATAAAGTAATACAAAGTACTAGTAAAAGTATTTCAGTTGCAGATCAGTTTTATTGAATGTTAAGTACATTTTTCAACAATATGTCCAAAGAAATTGTTAAAACTAACAAAATAAGACATTGTTTTTGTCTTCATCAACAACACGGTGTTCAAGCCTTCAAAACATTTACTTCAGTACACATTTTAAAAACAGTAATGGTATTTTTTTTCTGTAGGAATATGGACAATAACAAAAACAATGAGAGCATCTACTATAGCATTGATAAGGCTCGTCTCTTGGGTCTCAGCACTCCAGTCTATTTTCCTGTAAAGGATTGGTACCAGGCTGTCTTATCAAGCTCCCTGGGGACACTTCCAGCTTTGCACTTGATGGGTCTTCTTTACTTTTGATGACATCTGTGGAGAAAGACAAACTGAACTAGAGAATTTGCATTTCCTTACAGCAAATGCGTTGAAATGCTGAGTCTGAACGCTGGAACTGTGAAATGAAATTTCTAAAGCCAGTGCAAATAAAGCTGAAAATGTGACATAAGCAGTTGGACACAGTAAAACAAAGCTTACAACTGGCTATGCTAAATAAAAATGTTAAAAGTTGTGAAAGTAAGCTAGAAACCGAATAAAGGTGAGCCAAATTTGCATAAGGCCACTGATATGTTTGCCCACCCTGAAGGAGTGACATTTGTTAAAAGGGGTAAATGGATAAGACCTAAAATGACAAGGACTGTAATCAGTAGCAGAAGTTTTAATTATGTTCTGAAATAAGCATTCTAAAGAAAGAAATAGAGTATGGATACATTTCTGTTCGTGTACATATGTGTGCATATGTGTGAATGAATGATTATGGTCATTAGTCTATATGTGCATTTGTGCATGTATGTTTGTATGATGGATCTATGCATATATCAGAGTATGTGCATATGTAAATGAAAAGGTATCTTTCTTTATGGGTATATTTCTGTTTATGTGTGTATGTCTGAATTAAATGATGCATATGTATACATGTATGCATCTGTAAAATGACTGAGAGTGACATTAATGTGTTAAAGCAAAAATGCAGTATGTAGGTGAAACTATGCCAAATGTGTAGAGCTCAGAAGTTGAAGCAGTTTTAGCAGGACTGTATAAATCTCCCATTTATGTCAATGTAAAACATCAGCAGAAGAGTTAAAATGTTCAAAAATAAGCATTATAAAGAAAAACATGGAGTATTGATAAATTTCTGTGGACATATGTTTGCATATGTGTGGATAAATAATTATGCTCATTATTCTATATATGCATTTGTGCATGTATGTTTGTGTGATGTTATTTATTTATGTATTTATCAGAGTATGTGCATAAATGAAAAGGTAGATTTCATTATGGGTATATTTCTGTTGATCTGTGTATGTCTATATAAAATGGTGCATATTTATGTATGTATGTATTATGCATCTGTAAAATGAGTGAGAGATAAATGCATTTTTTAAAGCAAGAATGGAGTCTGTAGGTGTAAGTGTACCAAATCTGTAAAGCTTGAAAGATGAAGCAGGTTCAGCAGAACTGCATAAATGTCCAATTCATTTCAATGTGAAAAAAATCAAAGTATTTTTGTCTTTTAAAACTATCACAGTTACGAATTTGAGAAAAAAACAGGAGACTTCTGTTCAACAATCTGATTTGTGCAATTTTTTTCTCTGAACATTGAGTGCAAGAGTCCGCGCATTGTGTTTTAATTTGAAACTTCCGGTCACTCCACACGGTGACTTCCTGTGAATTTACGATGTTTGGAAGCGGCCGCGCTGTAAACAGACCTTTACTCGCATGTAGCAAGCACGGAGCGGTTACCATGCCGTGTCACCAAAACCTCCGCTGAGTGTCTCGGTTTCACAGAGGCTTTGTACTGCAGCAGCGGGTCTGTTCCTCAGTGCTGAGCCGAAGCCGCTAGCACTAAGCTCCTCAGTATGGAGGAGCTGAGGGAAAAGAGCTGGGTACTTCCGGGTAAACGACGGCTCGCTGCCAAAACCGTGATAGATATCAGAAAAGGGATTGCACTGTGAGCATCCCAAGAACATGCTGAAGCTATGGGTGTAATTTTTATGTCCATAAAGTAAAAAATGTTGACATAGTGGCGAGTTAAAAAAGGGTTCAAAGTGAAGTGCCCAGCTGTCCCGAGGTGAATTTTTGCATTAGTCCAAACGGAGGATTTTGAGTTATACCGCAAAAGCTGAAGCTCATTGAGACCAAACGATGTCAGATTAAACTTTGAAGCAGATTTCACGTGTAAGAGGAGAAGGTTAGCGACGTTTTGATGCGTAAATCATGTCTGTGGAGGACGTTTTGACGAAGTTACAACAGGATAATTCTGCTGAGTCCGCGAGAATTTTTCTTTGTCTGTCCACTCTGAGATGACGTCACACTCGCTCTCAGGCCATTGATTGCCTCAAAAGTTGGTGTTGCTTAAAAATTCATATTTAAAGTACTTTAGAAGCCAGCAAAAAGCTGAAGATATGTAAAAATGGCTGAGAAGTTAGTGTAGCTTTTAAAGCATGATTGAAGTCTGTAGGTGGAAGCATGCCCAAGCTGTGGACCTTCAAAGTTGGTGAAGTTTTCTGCAGAGCTGCGGAAATGTCCCATTGATTTCAATGTAAAAAATACATGCAGAAATTATTTTTTACTGTAAAAAGTATAACTGTTAAAGCTTTGAAAAATACAAGCGCACTTCTCTTGAACATGCTGTATATGTCAATTTTTTTCTGTGAAAATCTGCGCAAATTTGAAGCCTGTGAAAGGTGCCAAAGTCTCAGAACAAAATGGAGGTTAGGGAGAACAATATGTTGAAATGCTGACTCAGCATTTCAACATAATTAAAGTAAAAAAACATATATACCACAGGGACACTCACATGCATGCAAGAAAAAAATTTGTGATACTACTTTATTTTTAAATCAGTACATCTATAATAAAACATCATAGTCAAAGTAATAATAGCCTATAATGAATTTATAAATCTGGACAGGAAAATCTTACTAGAGAAATCTGAAACAGCGTCATATTTAACTTGTATTGTACAGTCACCAAGCACAATTATACTACTGAAAAACATTTATTTGTAAGATAATTTAAGATAAGATAAAGCTTTATTAGTCCCACAGGGGGAAATTCCAGAAATTTGTGTTTCCAATGGGGATTTTTTGTGGTATCAACTTTATGGATGGGGAAACGATCAGTGGTGTAGTCTGGTTTACTTTGGTGTGTAAACTCTGACATACTCTGGTGGGTGTTTGTCCTCTTAGGGCCTCCATACACTGAAGGCATTTTTGCCACATTTTCACCTGATTTATACACCGTCCACTGAAAACAGCTCTGAGACCCACTTACGGGCCTCCACCCACAGATTGAGAACCACTGCACTAGTAGATGGTATTTGAAGCTTAATACTTTATGGATTGTTCTTATATCATGGAGGATAAGTGATGCAGGAAGCCTCTGGGTGAATTTATCATTTAGAAAACAGTGAGCAGTGAAAACAGCAGCTCAGAACTGGACTGATGAACAATATTGAGTTTTGATTCATCAACAGGCCGACTCGTCATTTTTAAAGGTAAGTTAAACAGAGCACATGAGCTATCAAGAGTCCGTCTGTGACTGACGGTTATGGCAAGCCCTTTTAACATTTAATAGCTAGTCTGGATATGTAATACAGATATCCGCAATTCAATTCTTCCTAGGCAAATTGAACATTTCGGATATCCACAATGACATTATTCCTATCCACAATTGTAATTTCAGATATCCACAACTTAATTCCTCCTAGGACAAATCACGCCCCTTTCCCCATTCATGTGTGTGGGGTTTCTCATTACAGATATCTTAAATTCAGTTATGGATATCCACAATGTGAGATGTGGATATCTGCAACTAAATTATGACTATTCATAAATCTAGTTGCAGATATCTACAATTTCATTCTGGCTAGTCACAATTCCAAATCAAGATATCCTCAACCCCCTTCCATTAAAGATATCTATAATAGCATTTATAGATATCTTTAATTACATTTTGACTAGTCAAAATGACGTTATAGATATCTTGAACTGGAATTACGCCTTGTCAGAATGAAATTGTAGATATCTGCAACTAGATTTATGGATCGTCAGAATTTAGTTGCAGATATCTATAATCAAGTTACAGATATCTTTAAATTAATTGTGGTTAGAGATATCTCAAATTGGAGATATCTTAAACTTTTATTTTGACTAGTCAAAATGTAATTACAGATATCTTGAAACATAGTTTCGACTTGGCAAATTGATGTTGCAGATATCTGTAATGATGACAAAAGTTTTGACAGATGTAGGAGGAGGGCAAGCCCTTTTAAAAATAATTATCATTTAAAGTGTGTTTGCAAAAAACCTTTCAAGAATGTTGGAGCATCATGTTACACAAATGTTAGTGCCTAATGTTTTAAGAAGCTCATGGTAGTATGTTTTTACAACATTTATGTCAAATATTCTGCTAAAAACATTACCAGAACAATCCTGGTAACATTTTGAGAATGCTTATCACAAAAAATTTCTACTTGGTTCTTTTTCCCCACAAAGTCCCTGATTATAAATTCGTTCTATTTCATGACATTTTCTGAATATCTTGTCGATGGCCGCAATGGCAATTTCTTCTGCTAAGAAAACTGTTAAAATGATTTTTTCTCTTCTCTCCTGCAGTTTATTTGGGTCAGTATCCAATGGGAAGCCTCGCATGTCCAGCCTCATTTAGGATGCGTGACGAGGCGAAGGGCAGCTTTTGGGGAGTCATTGCAGATATCTGAAACTCAGTTCTGACTCAGTGGAAACTGAGTTACAGATATCTCTAACTGTCATTGTGACTAGTCAAAACTGAATTATAGATATCTCAAACTGTATTTTTGACTAGTGAAAATTGAAGTTTGACTAGTCACAATTATGTTGTAGATATCTATGATGTTTATTCCGGAGAGTCAAATGTAGCTATTAAATGTTAAAAGGGCTTGCCATAGACGGTCCCTCACTGTCCTTGTGACGCACACCTGTCTGCATCTTTACGCTCACCTGCACAGAGGAGCGCGCGCACAGACGCTGAGTGAAAGCAAAAGTTTAAGTCAAATCACCACACTATACTTATCTCTGTGCATTTTGTTGTGGTTATCAAGTATTCGGGGCGTTTCCAAGTGGGTACCACGTGTGCCACACCCCTGCATCCCCCATGGGATTTGTGCCTATAAATCGGAGGTGTGGCGCGAGAGCGCGTGAAGCCAGTCAAATGTGCACGTATCACCCAGTGTGTGAAACTTGGCGGACCACATCAGCCTCTGTGCTTACATCAACCTCCTATTAGCTCAAGTTAGTCAACAACATTTCCTGACCATGTCTTACCTTTTAAATAATAATACCTGGATCTGCTTGGTGTGAAGGGGGAGCCATAGGGGGGACCAGGCTCAGTTTTACAGGGGCACTGGCCCCTGTTGGCCCCTCCCCAGAGCCGCCACAGATACAATGTCTAAGCGTGGGGGGGGTTGATCAGGTTCATTAATTTTATATTTATGTATGAAGAAAAGATGATTTTTCAGCCACTGGTCTTCAGTCATCGTTGAAATGAGGATCTTCCTGCTCAGAGGAGGAGTACAGACGACACAGGAGAGTGTGCGGACGTGTAGACGTGTCTGTGAATCGATTAGTCTCCCTTACAGGCACAAGATGACGTAATGGTCATGCCGCTCTGACTTGAAACTGAGTTGTAAAACTGAATCTGACTTTTGTGAATTGAAATTGAATTGTGTGATTTTGAATTTAAAGAATAAAAAGAGTTGAATTTTCATAGGGAAAATAAAATTTCAATTCAGTTAAAAAATTAATTCAATCAAAAAATTCATATTCAAAACATTTAAGTCCATTACACATCATGCTTTTTAAATTCAATATTTTAATTCTAATTCAGTTTCTGGAGGCACAAATATAAACTCATACATGTTGCTCAGCATTATGTTGAAAACCTGTTTCTGTTTTTATGTTGGTGGTTGTGGAGACTTGGTGAACATAAAGACAGTTAATAACCATCATGTATGCAGAGAGCAGATGTGGGGCCTAAAAACAAAGAGTCTGACTGTTTAGATCTATTTGAAGGTTTTACATCTAATCAGTCAGTGAACATGTTTTAATGATCCATCCATCAACATCTCCATCTTTAAAATCAGAAATATAAATGTAAAATCATCAAGCAGCTCTATGGAGCCAATAAATCAGTTACATGTCCCCGACCAGGTAGGTAAACTGAGGAATAAGTGAAAGAAATGGAAGAACAAACATCACAGTCTATGTTAAGAGGTTTTTCACGTATTAAAATATAATTAGAAAACTGCTGGTTTGTGTCACACTCTTCAGGATGTTGTATGAACATGCAGCTGTCTCTGTAAATAATAAAAGAATGATCACGATGAAAACAACAAGAGCTATTTGTGTTACCACAGAGACGGGACAACCTGTTGGACAGGATTGTTTCTTCACTTCCTGCTGCTGTGGCGCAGTTGTTTCTCCCTGAGCTGAAGTTTGAGGTGAGTCAAACTTTTCATCATTTATTAAAATATTAGGACATTTAGGAGCAGAGGAGGACTTCTCCTGTTGCACAACCTTTTGAGTCAATCACTGTAATCAACTATGTTACTCTACATGTATAAGTATTTTTCAAATGATTTAATATGTTTATAAAGATGGAGATGAATTTAAAAACACAAAAATCCACAAGCTGACTGAGGCTCACCTGGTCCACTCCAAACTGATTGTCAACCAGTTAAATTATATTTGATCAAACAGACTCAAGGCTTTACATTCACTGAGTATCCTTTTTTTTCTCAGGAAAAAATCCAAATTCCCAAATGTAACACAAAGTATGGACTTTGTTTCTGAGAACTCTGAGATATCACAGACTGATTTACACACCTTCCCCTCTCTGTGGTGCCTTTTCACCACATTTCATACCAAGCATTTTAATAAAGACAGGTAACACATTAAATCACAGTGAGCAAAAAACATAATGCAGTGTCACTAATGCAACCCTGAAACTTCCAGTCAAGGTAGGGTGACCTCACCAAAAGTTTCCTGACATGCTTGTTCACACCTGTCTCTCACAGCAGGATGTTTAAAATCAGCAGCCCCATTCACACCTGCAAATAACCCTGAAATCATCTGCACAATACTCAGGTGAGCTGTATGTGATTATAAGGTCTGGATGAGCTGAAGTGAGAGCGGAGGGGCGATTAGAGTAGAAAGAACTTTAATGATTCCTCCCTCAGGGAATTTATGATGACAGTAACAGTTTGAAAAATAGACAAAAACATTTACAGAATTGATTTTATGTGACGGCGTCTCCCTTATTTCGGCTTTCCTGCCTTTTTAGCCTTTTCTATCCGTACTGCTTTTATCTTTTTACCTTGCATTACTTTTAAGTCCATCCTCTTTTATGTTCATCTGTTATGTTTGTTAACATATTAATGCAGTTACTTACTTTTGATTCAGATTTTATCTAATCTATGATTCACCTTTGTTACACTTTGAATTTTTCACAGAATACCTTTTAAGCTTTTCAACTGTTTTGTCTCTTGCTTGTGTCTGTTATTCTATTTATCATTGCTTTTATTATTTTTATTAATTCATTATTTTATCATCATTATAATTTCATCTTTTTATATTTGCCGTCCTGTTTTTTTATTATCTTTTTCTTTTTTTATGTTTTTTAGCTTTTATTTCAGTCCTCATGGTCTCATTTTATGTTGCATGGTTCTTGTATTTTCTTGGTTCCTCTCACATTTGGAAAAGGCCTTTGAACCAGAGGCCCAAATTCACCTGAAGCTCCAGTTTCTCTCCTCTTAACTTTCCCTGCTCGTGTCTTTTTCCTTATGTGTGTTTTTGTAAGAGTGCCCTTGAACTGAGCTTTTGTTTCATTTCCTTATGCTGTAGTTTTTATACTTTACTGTTTGTTGTTCCTGCCTGTTTGTCAAAGCACTTTGTAGACTTCTGTTTTAAAAAGTGCTATATAATGAAAGTTATTATTATTATTATTAGAATGATATATACAACAGACAGATAAAAACAAAAATATAAATAAATATAAACAAAAATAAAAATATGACTGCTGGCATCCTGTGTGACTGTATGGTATTGTCACCAAACTAGAAAAGGAAGACCTGACAGGATGGATAAAAACAACCGCTGTTGCCAGAGAAGCTTATTTGATTGTAAAGAGAGAACCAAATTTAGAATTGTTGTGTTTTTTCTACTGAACATCATCAAAGTTTTGTAGATCATCTGCTCTGAAATGATCACCTCCGGCTCTCTCGGCCTTTCACTGATAGTTTGGACTGTCCAAGCATGTCTCCAGACCTGAACCCTACTGAGCATCTGTGTGAAGTCCTCAAAAGGAAGGTGGAGGAGTGCAAGGTCTGTAACATCCACCAGCTCCATCATGTGGTCATTAGTAAGTGGAAAAGGATTCCAGTGGCAAAATGTGAAGCTCTGGTGAACTCCCTCCTCAAGAGGGTTAAGGCAGTGCTGAAAAATAATGGTGGCTGCACAAAATATTGACACTTAGGGCCAATTTGGACACTTTGACTTAGGGGTGTACTCACTTTTGTTGGCAGCAGTTTAGACATTAATGGCTGTGTGTGGAGTTGTTTTGAGGGGACAGTGAATTTAAACTGTTTAACAAGCTGACAGCTCACTACTGTCCACTGTATCAAAGTGTCATTACCTCACTGCTGTCCCATGAACAGATATCATCAAATATTTGGAGAAATGGGAGGGGTGTACTCACTTTTGTCAGACACTGTACTTCCTATTGGCTGGGAGCAGATTTTGTTTCATGTGAAAACAGGTTTGTTTTGTGTGAGCAGAAAAAATCTGAGAGGAGATATGAAGGAAGTTTTGGAGGAGAAATCTGAGCACAAAATGACAAAGTTTTGCTCGAAAACATGTAAATCTGCTCTCAAATGTGAAAAATCTCAAACCAAAAGGCTTTCCTCTCAAAAATTAAACTTTGCTCTCAGACATTAGAGCATGTTCTCGAATAAAGATAGGATTTAATTCCATATTAACAAAGAAACTTAGATTTTCTGTCTTGGTTTCTGTAAGAACTGAGAATCATATCCTTCAGTCTCCCTGATCAAATCATTAAAACTTTATAGATGATGAACTCATTAGAGAAAGACAGAGGATTTGAGGGGAATGTGCAGTTTTTGAAATTCAGGAAATCTTCAAAACTTTCATTTTCAGAGGAGTGTGCAGTTTTTAGTCTCTATTGCTTTATCATTAAGTAACATGGTGTCTGGACCTTCAGTGTTTGTTCCTGTGACATTAACTTTTACATTTATATGATTTTCACTACAATAAATTCAAGGTAATAACTGCTGTTTTTGTAGTAATTTGTTATTTCAGCACAAAAAATGGATAGCTGTCCTTGATGCCATTCAATAAAAACATAAAGACATCATTTTGGTTCATATTTATGAGGTTATATTTGGGCCACCAGAAACTGAATTTGAATTAAAATATTGAATTTGAAAAGCATGATGTGTAATGGAATTTAATGTTTTGAATATGAATTTTTTGATTGAATTAATTTTTTTAACTGAATTGAAATTTTATTTCCTATGAAAATTCAACTCTTTTATTCTTTAAATTCAAAATCACAGAATTCAATTTCAATTCACAAAAGGCAGATTCAGTTTTACAACTCAGTTTCAAGTCAGAGCGGCATGCGTCATCTTGTGCCTGTAAGGGAGACTAATCGAGCACAGATTCACAGACACGTCTACACGTCCGCACACTCTCCTGTGTCGTCTGTACTCCTCCTCTGCTGAGCGGGACAATCGTCATTTCAACGATGGCTGAAGACCAGTGGTTGTTAATTTATATTCAATATATGAATAACTGATCAAATATGGGGATAAATATCTGTAACCGAAGTGTAAATACATATTCAAATGTAAAATTTGAGTGTTGTGGCACATCAGGGTGCTTGGAGCAGTGGACCATTTCGTCCAACAGAGGACGCTCTGAGCGCAGCTTGACCATCAGATAAAGTCCAACGAAGTCCATTACACATCATGCTTTTCAAATTCAATATTTTAATTCTAATTCAGTTTCTGGAGGCACAAATATAAACTCATACATGTTGCTCAGCATTATGTTGAAAACCTGTTTCTGTTTTTATGTTGATGGTTGTGGAGACTTGGTGAACATAAAGACAGTTAATAACCATCATGTCTGCAGAGAGCAGATGTGGGGCCTAAAAACAAAGAGTCTGACAGTTTAGATCTATTTGAAGGTTCTACGTCTGATCAGTCAGTGAACATGTTTTAATGATCCATCCATCAACATCTCCATCTTTAAAATCAGAAATATAAATGTAAAATCATCAAGCAGCTCTATGGAGCCAATAAATCAGTTACATGTCCCCGACTAGGTAGGTAAACTGAGGAATAAGTGAAAGAAATGGAAGAACAAACATCACAGTCTATGTTAAGAGGTTTTTCATGTATTAAAATATAATTAGAAAACTGCTGGTTTGTGTCACACTCTTAAGGATGTTGTATGAACATGCAGCTGTCTCTTTAAATAATAAAAGAATGATCACGATGAAAACAACAAGAGGTATTTGTGTTACCACAGAGACGGGACAACCTGTTGGACAGGATTGTTTCTTCACTTCCTGCTGCTGTGGCGCAGTTGTTTTTCCCTGAGCTGAAGTTTGAGGTGAGTCAAACTTTTCATGATTTATTAAAATATTAGGACATTTAGGAGCAGAGGGAGGACTTCTCAGCAGGTATCAGGCTCAAAATCAGCAGCTAGACTCTTCTCTGCTGATCCTGAGTGGTGGACTGAATGACCCAGCTCCATGTGATCAGCAGAGTCCTGATCTACTTTAAGAGAAAGATGAAAATTCAACTGTGAGGAAACACTTGTGCTCTTAGTCTGACTCTTCTCTTCTGATAGAACCAGTTAGAAGGTTTCAGACCCAGCTCCCTGTGATCAGCTCAGCTCTGAGGATGTTGATGCTTAATATGATGTTGATGTCAATGACACGAGGACTTCATGATGATGATGATGATATTGGGCTGACTCGACAAAGTATTCTGTCTATAGTTTTGTTAGAAAAACTTTCTTCTTCCATCTGTCCAAACGGACTTCCAACAGTTTGTTGCTCTTTCTAATTGTCACAATCTCAGTCTGCAGCCTCAGCCTCTCCCACAGCCTGTCACTCCCAGCTGCACCTTAATCAGTCCTCACTCACCTCACCTGTGCCGCCGCTCACACCTGCAGCTCATCTTCCGTAATCAAGCCAGCTACTTAAGCCCCAGCTCCACACTCAACCAGCGTCAGACTGTCGTCGCACTCATGCTGAAAGGTCCAGACTTGTTTCCCGGATTGATCACCCGCTGTCGACCAGTTTCGGCCCCAGACTCTGCCTCATACGCCTGACCCTCGGCTCGACTCCAAGGTATCGACTAGCTTCTGTCCTGTATTCATCCGCCTGTCTGAATCCTCGGCTTTCGATCCTGCTGAAGTCTCCTGTTGCCTAATCCAGCCCGCTTCTACGCCAGACCCGAGTCTGGTATCTGACCCTGCTTCCGCCTCCTGTTGCCGAATCCAGCCCGCTTCTACGCTAGACCCACGCCTGGTACCTGACCCTGCTTCCGCCTCCAGTTGTCGAACCCAGTCTGCTCTACGCCAGCTAATCGCCTGGTGTCTGACTTCCTGCCTGTCTTCGACAACGCGAGTTCGCCTGAATCCTCCTCCAAGTGTTCCTGAGCGCCTCAGCTCGCTGCGTGAGTCAAGCCTGCTTCACCTCTTTCTATAAAGACTGTGTGAGCTTCTGTCACTGCATCGCCTGGGTGGCTCAGTCGGTAAGGCGTCCGATCAGGACTGAGCTGTCGCGGTTCGACTCCCCGCCAAGCCACAGCCTGTTCTCTGTTTCAACGGTGTGGGTGTCAGTTTTGGACTCCTCTGAGGTGCTGCAATCAGAGGAGTGTTCACCTCTTAAGTTCGCTGGTGCGGGTTGAAGCCCCGCCAAGAATCAGCTACTCCTGTAAAGACTGTTTGAGCTCCTCTCCGCCCTCAGCCTCTTCCCTGAAAAGGCTGTGGGAACCGACAGCTGTTCAGCTTCGGGTTAGCTCAGTCAGGAGAGCGCCTGTCCACAGATCTTCCTGGTCGCGGGTTCGCAACCCGCACTGAACTGTTTCTGAACTTGGTTAATAAAGACTGTTCTAATCAAACTGCTTGCTTCTGGGTCCTACCTGCAAACGTGTCAGTACAGTCTGACCAGAAGATGGACCCAGCGAGCAGTTCACCATCAGCAATGGACAGACTGGAAAGAGTTGAAGGGTTGCTGGCTCATCATGAGGGGCTAATTGCCACGCCATCTAGCCACCTTCAGAGTGCTGTGGATACTCTCACCCGACTGTCACTGATCTCGCCTCCAGGCTTCGAGAGTCACCACCAACTCCAACCCCTGCACCTGTTCCTCAGCCTGTTGTATCGCCTTGCTTCGCCAGAACCACGAGTGGGCTCTCCTGAACGATATGATGGTGAACCTGAGACCTGTTCTGCCTTCATCACCAACTGCACCCTGCTCTTCGCTTACAGCCCTCAAGACCTTCTCCTCTGAAGCTGCAAAGGTTGCCTACACCATCAATCACCTGACTGGGCGTGGCGAGACTCTGGGGAACCGCTGAGTGGGATCGCCAATCTCCTGCCTGTTCCAGTTTCCTCACATTCACCTCTGAACTTCGCAAAGTGTTTGGACTGAATCCTGATAGGGCAGGAGTTGCAGCGGCCTTCTGAAGCTTCAACAAGGTCGACGGTCGGTGGCTGACTTCTCCATAGACTTCCGTGACTCAAGCCAGCCGCAGTGGGTGGAACTCTTCGCCCAAATTGATGCCTTTGTTCATGGACTGGCAGATTACATTAAAGACGCTCTGGTTTCCCTATGAACTCCCTTCGACCCTGGATGGCATCATCGACCTCGCCACCCGGATCGATCTCCGTGATCAGGGCCAGAAGAGGAGTTAGGAGCCCGCTCCGACTCACCTGTCCATCACCTGCCCACCACACAGGAGTGCACCCCAACAGGCTTCTGCTCCTTGGTGAGGGACCCCGAACCCATGCAGCTGGGCCGCACTCTCCTCACCCCAGCCGAGAGGAAGCGACGAGTCTCCTCTCAACTCTGCCTTTACTGTGGAGGACAAGGACATTTTGTCAAAGACTGCCCGGTAAAAGAGAGAGCTCACTGAAGGGAGGAGGTACGAGTGAGCTCATCCTCCCAGACTCCTCAAGTCCTTCGTCCTTCCCTTCCTGCTCGCCTTTCCTGCCTGACGGACCTCAGACCCTGGCTACCCTCATTGACTCTGGGTCCGATTCCTGCTTAATCAGCAAAAGGGTTGCTGAACAACTCGGATTAAGTCTGGTTCCCTCAATCACTCCATTCCTGCCAGAGCCTTGATGGCCACGAGATGGGGGTAATCAGTCACCAAACTTCCCCTGTCACCATGCTCATCTCAGGAAATCACAAAGAGACCATCCAGTTCCACGTGCTTGATCATCCTGAGGTGCCGCTGGTCCTCGGCTATCCCTGGCTTCGACGACACAACCCTGTCTTGGACTGGTCAACTGGCTCCATCCGTGGGGTGGGGGTCCTCCTGTCATCTCACCTGCCTGAAGGATGCCTTGTCCCCACACCCATCTGTCTGTTCCAAGGTCCAGCCTGAACTCTCCAGTGTGCCCCGAGTATCACGACTTCAGCGCTGTGTTTAGCAAGGTCAATGCCACTTCTCTGCCCCCCTCATCGTCCGTATGATTGTGCCATTGACCTCCTTCCGGCACTTCACCTCCAAAGGGAAGGCTGTTTTCCTTTCGCTCCAGAAAGAAAGGCGATGGAGGAGTACATTGAGAACTCTCTGGCCGCTGGCATCATCCGCCTCCTCGCCCCTGCTGGTGCAGGGTTCTTCTTCGCCGAGAAGAAAGACCACTCCCTGAGGCCCTGCATCGACTACAGAGGACTTAATGACATTACGGTTAAAAACCGCTATCCCCTGCCTCTCATCTCCTCTGCATTCGAGTTGCTTCAGGGAGCCACTGTATTCACCAAACTTGACCTCAGGAATGCCTACCATCTCGTCCGCATCAGGGAGGGGGACGAGTGGAAGACGGCCTTCAACACCCCCATAGGACATTATGAGTACTTGGTGATGCCCTTTGGTTTAACCAATGCCCCTGCAGTGTTTCAGGCCTTGGTGAATGACGACTCAGGACATGCTGAACAAATACGTCTTCATCTACCTCGACGACATCCTCATCTTCTCGAAGAACCTCAGTGACCATGTGCATCAGGTCCAGTCCGTGCTGCAGAGACTCCTTGAAAACTCACTTTTTGTTAAAGCGGAGAAATGTGAATTCCACGTCCCCTCAGTCTCCTTCCTGGGCTTCATCATTACACAAGGTCACATCCAAATGGACCTGCTAAGGTCTCTGCCGCTACCTCCTGGCCTGTCCCTGAGTCCCGCAAGCAACTTCAAAGGTTCCTGGGCTTTGCCAACTTCTACCGCAGGTTCATCAGAAACTACAGCACTGTCGCTGCTCCTCACTGCACTCACCAGCAGCAAGAAAACTTACCTTTGGTCTCCTGATGCAGACACTGCCTTTCGCACCCTGAAGGAAAGATTCACCACTGCTCCCATCCTCCAAATGCCTGATCCTGATCTCCAGTTCCTGGTGGAGGTAGGCGCCTCCGATGTGGGAGTCGGAGGTGTTCTGTCCCCAACGATCCCGTCAGACCACAAGCTCCATCCCTCGCCTTCTTCTCTCGTCGATTGACCCGGCAGAGAAACTACATCGGCAACCGTGAGCTCCTGGCTGTCAAGTTAGCCCTGGAGGAGTGGAGACACTGGCTGGAGGGGCCAAGGATCCGTTCTGGTTTGGACCGATCATAAGAATTTGGAGTACATCAAAAGCGGCCAAGAGACTGAATGCCCGTCAAGCCCGGTGGTCCCTGTTTTTCTCCAGGTTTAACTTCACCTTATCCTATAGACCTGGCTCCGCAACACCAAACCTGGCGCCCTCTCTCGTCAGTACCTCAGACGAGGACAACCCAGAGAAACCTGCCCCCATTCTGGCTTCCCCTGTGTCGTCGCTACCCTCACCTGGGACATCGAGGAAAGAGTCAAGGCTGCCTCCCAGGATCAGGCTGGTCCTAGTTCTTGTCCTCCTCACTGTCTCTTCGTTCCTGGCGCCCTTCGGTCTGAAGTTCTGCAATGGGCCCCTCCTCGAATCTGACCTGTCACCCTGGATCCTTCGCACTCAGGAGGTTCTTCGGCAGAGGTTCTGGTGGCCCAATCTGGAGGAAGACACTCGGGACTTCGTTAAAGCCTGCCAGGTTTGCTCCCAACACAAGCCCTCTCACCAGGCTCCTGCCGTCTCCTCCAACCTCTGCCTATTCCACATCGTCCTTGGTCCCATGTATCCTTGGACTTCGTCACGGACTACCTCCCTCCGATGGTCACACCACCATCCTCACCGTGGTTGACCGATTCTCGAAGATGGCACACTTCATTCCCCTGCAGAAGCTCCCGTCGGCCAAAGAAACCGCACAACTGGTCCTCCATCCGTCTTCGCCTCCATGGCCTTCCAGTGGGCGTGGTGTCGGATCGTGGGCCTCAGTTCTCGTCAGTTTTTGGAAGGAGTTCTGCCACCTCCTGGGAGCCACCGCCAGCTTATCCTCTGGCTTCCATCCACAAACCAACGGACAATCGGAGCGGATGAACCAAGAGATGGAGCGGCTCTTGATTGCACTGTGTCCCAGAACCCTTCTACATGGTCTCAGCAGCTCCTATGGGTGGAAGTCGCCCACAACTCCTGGTCTCCTCCTCAACTGGCTTGTCCCCATTCCAGTGTGTCTACGGCTACCAGCCCCCGTTGTTCCCGGCCTTGGACAATGAGGTCTCCTGCCCGTCTGCCCTTGCCTTCGCCCGTCGATGCAGAAGGACATGGGCCCGAGCCAGGGCTGCACTCCAGAGGGCCGTCCATCGTTACTCCTCTTCTGCCAACGCCGTCGGACTCCTGCTCCAACCTATCAGGTAGGTCAGAAAGTTTGGTTATCTACCAAAGACCTACCTGTTAGGGTTGAGAGCAGGAAGCTTCGCACCTAAGTTTGTTGGTCCTTTCTCCATACAGAGAATCGTTAACCCGGCGGCAGTGAGGCTGGCCCTTCCCAGATCCATGAGGTCCATCCCACCTTCCATGTCTCCAAGATTAAACCGGTCCATGTGAGTCCCTGTCTCCAGTCGTGGCTCCTCCTCCTCCTCCACGCATCATCGGCGGAGGTCCGGCATTCACCATCCGTCGTCTGCTCCGTTCCCGGCGAGAAGAGGCCTACAGTACCTCGTGGACTGGGAAGGATATGGTCGGAGGAGATCATGGGTACCTTCCGGGGCGTCCTTGATAAAGCCTTGGTGCGGCAGTTTCACGTGGACCATCGAACAGCCGTCCCTAAGAAGGAGGGGACGTCCAGCACGGCAACCCGCGTTCGCCAGTCCTGTAGGCTCCCCCACCGCGGAGGCCGCTGAAGAGGAGGGCCCCCCTCCCCCTCCTCCTGCCGTCCGTGAGGACTCCGCCTCGGAGGAGTACTAGGTACTCTTCCCACCCCCCCACCCCTGTTGATGTTGTGGGCGTCGGGAGCCGTCCCTTGAGGGGGGTTCTGTCCATCTCAGTCTGCAGCCTCAGCCTCTCCCACAGCCTGTCACTCCCAGCTGCACCTTAATCAGTCCTCACTCACCTCACCTGTGCCGCCCGCTCACCTGCAGCTCATCTCCCGTAATCAAGCCAGCTACTTAAGCCCCAGCTCCACACTCAACCAGCGTCAGACTGTCGTCGCCTCATGCTGAAAAGGTCAGACTTGTTTCCCGGATTGATCACCCGTTGCCGACCAGTTTTAGTCCCAGACTCTGCCTCATCGCCTGACCCTCGGCTCGACTCCAAGGTATCGACTAGCTTCTGTCCTGTATTCATCCGCCTGTCTGAATCCCGGCTTCGATCCTGCTGAAGTCTCCTGTTGCGAATCCAGCCGCTCTCGTTGTGACCCCGTCTGGTATCTGACCCTGCTTCCGCCTCCTGTTGCGAATCCAGCCCGCTCTACGTTGTGACCCGAGTCTGGTATCTGACCCTGCTTCCGTCTCCTGTTGCGAATCCAGCCCGCTCTCGTTGTGACCCGTCTGGTACCTGACCCTGCTTCCGTCTCCAGTTGCGAACCCAGTCTGCTCTCGTTGTGCCAATCGCCTGGTGTCTGACTTCCTGCCTGTCTTCGACAAGCGAGTTCGCCTGAATCCCTCCTCCAAGTGTTCCTGGCGCCTCAGCTCGTCTGTGCGTGAGTCAAGCCTGCTTCACCTCTTTCTATAAAGACTGTGTGAGCTTCTGTCACTGCATCGCCTGGGTGGCTCAGTCGGTAAGGCGTCCGACTGTGGACCCGAGCTGTCGCGGGTTCGACCCCGCTCAAGCCACAGCCTGTTCTCTGTTTCAGCGGTGTGGGTGTCAGTTTTGGACTCCTCTGAGGTGCTGCAATCAGAGGAGTGTTCACCTCTTAAGTTCGCTGGTGCGGGTTGAAGCCCGCTCAGAATCAGCTACTCCCCTGTAAAGACTGTTTGAGCTCCTCTCCGTCCTCAGCCTCTTCCCTGAAAAGGCTGTGGGAACCGACAGCTGTTCAGTTCCGGGTTAGCTCAGTCAGGAGAGCGCCTGTCCACAGATCTCCTGGTCGCGGGTTCGCAACCCGCACTGAACTGTTTCTGAACTTGGTTAATAAAGACTGTTCTAATCAAACTGCTTGCTTCTGGGTCCTACCTGCAAACGTGTCACTAATGTTGTTCCTCCAGTTTAGATTCTTGCTTCTGTTGTTCCTGCTCTCAGATGTTCGTCACTTTGGACACAAATGTGAGCTAAATGACTCTGTAAAAAAATGTATTTGATTCATTTTTTAGACTGTTTTCTTTTTATAAATGTTCACTCCCATGTATTTTAACCATGTCACCACATTCGCTGTAACCTAACTTTGACCTGGACTCAGAAAAGGTCTCTAAAACAAATGTGACCAGAAACAGGCCTTAATGCACTTTAACAGCAGTATTTATGAGTCCAGTGTTTTAAATTATATGGTGGATCAGACCTGACTGCCACAGTGAACCAGGTTAAAACACACAGACCTCATGTTTCTGTGATCCTGATATTTAACGAGTAGGACCTCCTGCTGGTCCTGCTGGAGTTCTGACCAAAGACCTTTACACCAGGGGGACCAGGACCCACAGGATAGTCTGATTCATTTGTTAGTCAGCTGGATTTACTCTGTGGTTATGGTTAACAATAATTATAATTCTAATAAAAATAGTCAGTGTTGGGAAAATCACTTTAAAAAAGCAATTAGTTATAGTTACTAGTTACTCTCCCAAAAAGTAACTGAGTTACTAACTGAATTACTCCTTCATAAATGTAGTTAGTTACCAGGTAAAGTAAGTGATGTGTTACTTTTCTGAAAAGTCTTTTCCTCTTGAACTGTGTGTCTCCGTCTCTGTGTCCTTCCTTGTTGTTACCTGCTGCAGCAGCTCTGACATCATCAGCGGAGTTCTCGCTGTTTTTGGTCTCTAGATTTTAGATTTACTAACAACAGACAAACACTTTGCTTTAGGACATAATGGACACTTCACATGTGTGTTCTTGACTTTTACTTCTTTTACTTCCATCCTGAAAACTCCAGTTTTAACTCCACAGACGCTCCAGACTCACCGTTACTGCAGCTAGTTGTGTTGCCAGATTTTGCGATTAAAATAAGCATTTTTAATGAGGGAAACCTACATGAAGTGTGTTTTAATTTTTATCCATCTTATCTTTATCTTACTTTTCAATTTCAAAGTCATATTTCTTCTTTTTTGTCTTGATTTACTTATTAAACATTCTTTTCTTTATACAGAAGTGAAGGGAGGGGCTGCTGTTATTTGTAACTCTGTTATTGCTAAACAGTCTAACCTTGATTTTTGTAACCAAATAGACATGTCAGGGTTTTATCTACATTTAATCTTAATCCTCTACAGCTTTATTTTGTTGAAAACAGTAGTAGCTACATTAGAAATCAATTTAAATGTGGCCATAAAGACTTACTTTCGGTGAAAACATAACTTTTAGAGTAAAATGTTAATTTGTTTTAGTGTTGGTTAAATAATTTTAATAACTTCTGAATTGGGTTTATATTGATGGTTTGAGGGCACAACAAGTCCAAATGAAGAACTGCACGATTAGAACAAGCCCAAAAAACTGTGACCTACAACTCCCTATATACATATGCAAGTTAGAAAAAGAAGCCAAAAGTCGCCTATAATAAGCAGACCTGGCAACTCTGGCATCGAGTTTTCTCATGTGTCTGTTAGCGGTGCAGCTCCTGTCTGTGTCTGTCTGAGTGAGGCAGGTCAGATATCAGCTGGTTGGCACTGGTGTAAAGTAACACGCCACATTTCACTGTCGGTATCGACCATGGCATTATAACATTTTTAATAGTCATTAATAGATTACACGTTACTGCGAGACAGTGGTGGTATTAGTCAATCAATCAATCTTTATTTGTGTAGCGCCAATTCATAACAAGTGTTATCTCAAGACACTTTACAATAGAGCATAAAGCTCTTCATTTTATGGATACACGTATATACATAGATACATATATACATATATAAAATACACACACACACACACACACACATATATACATATATATATATATATACATATACATATATATATATATATATATATATATATATATATATATACAAATATATACATCCAACACCCAACATGAATCCATGTAGCCAATCATGAATCCCTCCATCATGGAGGCAAGAAAAAACCTTCTGTTAAGCAGCAGGAAATCTTGAATGTGGATCCCAGTCTCATGTTGAACAGCAAATCCACACCATGCTGTGTTGGTGTGAGGGTGAAGGGAGGTAAGAGGAGACAAGTGGCTAGAATAAGAACTGAAGTTAGGAACAGATTCATAAACCATAGACCTGTTGTCTGATTTATTAGAGGTTAGCCTCTTGAGATGCTACATCTCATTTTTCAGGAGGGTCCTCATGTCTTGAATGAATGTGGTGATCATTTTAACGCCATTATTTGTAACGCCGTTAGGCCCAACAAAAAAATATACTACTATTGGAAGCAGTGGTTGATGTGGGATTTAACAGGTGGGGGGGGCTAAAATACAGTGAAAAATTACATAAATTATTATAATAAACTGTCTCGGCCTCATTCTCAACAGAAAAATAAAGGCCGGATTAACAGGTAAACACACAAAGCAATCTAACATGACTAATTAACACAGAAACACAGCAAACTATCAGCCTAACACAGAGACCTGGACAATGACTAAAGTACAAACCAAACCTATAGACACACAGGTGAGTGAAACCAAGACAGGTGAAACACATGAGGAGATCAACTACAGCAGGGGTAACACGGAAAGTAAAAGTAACTACATAGGCCACACAAGGAGAGTAAAATATGTCAAACTGAGACAAACTACACAAGATGTGACGATGCAGTGATGTAAATTATCCTCAAATCAGTGGTAGTCTGGTTTATTCCTGGTGGGTAAACTCTGATGTTCTCTGATGGATGTTTGTATGTTAAGGGCCTCCATACACTGAAAACATTATTTCCACATTTTTACTAATGTAAAATGACAGCTATCCCAGCTGTCACTGGGCGAGAGGCGGGTACACCCTGAACATGTCTTCAGACCATCAGTCTGTTGTTCACGCTCTGCTCTCTGACTCCTTCATCACAGCTGACAGACAGCAGGGGGCGCTCTGCTATGGACCAGACTGAAGAACCAGAGGAGACCAGACCATCTAAAACCAGTCTGAGTGAAGAAGACCAGGGTCTGAGGTGAGATGAAGATCTGAAACCATCACACTCTGACACCATCATCATCATCACCATCTTCATCAGTCCATTATAGATAAATGTATTAACTAAACAGTATTGATTTAGAGTTCAGATCAATAACAGCTCACTGTGATGATGATGATGATGATGTTTGTTTGTATCAGGATGAAGAGACCAGATTCTCCTGAGCTCAGCAGTGTGTCCATGAAGAGTGACCGGTTTAAACATCAACCTATTCACTTTATGGGAGATCAACCTGCTGACACCAGGTGAGAATATAGAGAAATTATGAACTTTGACCTCCATGTTTTAGCCACTCAGAGGTGATGATGATGTTTGTTTGTATCAGGATGAAGAGGCCAGATTCTTCTGAGCTCAGAGGTGTGTCCTTGAAGAGTGACCAGTCTAAAGGTCATCTAATTGTCTTTAAGGGGGATCGACCTGCTGATGACAGGTAAACCAGTTTTACCATCAGACTGTCTTAAAGGAAAAGTTCGGTTCCTGCAGCTTTTACATTGTTTATAGAATGAAGTAGAACAATATACTCACCCTGAAGGCTTTCCTGATGCAAACAGTGCTTCGGGAGATATTTAGATCCAAAATCAAGCAGCGGACATCCGTACAAACGTAGCACAATAGGGCATGTATAGCGCCGCTCCTAAAACTGCATTAATCGTCCAAAAACTCATTATTTCACCAATATTCCATCATGGTCCGCTCGCGCTACTCCTCCAAGGCAGTCTGAGTCGCTCCAGACATATCTCTGAACCTCTGCTGACCTCTGAGCTGACGGCTTATTGTTCCAGGGGCGACCACCGGCTACACAACGACTTTCTTCCTCCAGTTTTGTGCAAAATGGACGAATATCTATCGGATGAAGATGTTGTGGAGGAGAACTTTGAATATGATGGGTGTCCTTACAGTTTCGAGCCAGAGTTTACAGATGAGGAGCTCAAAGAAAGGAGGACGTGGAGGTAGCGCTCCAGAGAGTACTGCGCATGCGCAGAGGCACCCGGTCTTCTTCGTCAGCTCAGAGGTCAGCAGAGGCTCAGAGATATGTCTGGAGCGACACAGACTGTCTTGGAGGAGTAGCGCGAATGGACCATGATGGAATATTGGTGAAATAATGAGTTTTTGGACGATTAATGCAGTTTTAGGAGCGGCGCTATACATGCCCTATTGTGCTACGTTTGTTTTGATGTCTGCTGCTTGATTTTGGATCTAAATATCTCCCCGGCACTGTTTGGATCAGGAAAGCCTTCAGGGTGAGTATATTGTTCTACTTCATTCTATAAACAATGTAAAAGCTGCGGAACCGAACTTTTCCTTTAACCCTTTAATCTGCCAGTTTGATTCTGGTTGGGCTGAATGCTCCTGTTTTGACCCTTAAATTAATCATGAGTGCTGTTTGAGCTGAAGGCAGGAAAGAAACAAACAAAAAAATATATATCAGAATAAATGGTTGGCTGGTTGGCTGCTCCAAAGATAAAGTCAGACTTTTCACATCATACTGTTACTCTGAGAGAGTTAACTGGACAGTGACGAATGTGCTCAGGTGTTTCCCTTGACCTCTGTAGTAACCTTCATTTACAAAGACCCAGGAGCCGTTTTTTGTGAATGATCGTCAAATGTCCGACCACAGCTGAGATGATTAAGAGAGGATCTCTCTGGTTCTCATCATATACATGTATGTTTGCACCTGTATGTTTGAAAGCTGCATGTCTTAAAGCTGTGGTCTACGATTTGAAACCGCAGCCTGCCCCCCCTTCCCTCACCTCTCTGCTCGGTGTTCCAGATCCCGCCCCCAGCTCGTGTCGCCTCATAAAGCCCCCTCGGACAGAGCTACGAGCGACTAGCACAATCTATCAGCAGCAAACTCAATCAAAAACAGCTCAGCTCAACTGAAAGTATCAAACACGACAGACATCTCCATTATAACACACAGCAGTAGCCATTTCAACTGGACCGGCGGCAATGCGGGTCTGGCGCCGCCAGAGCGGAGCCAAGTGTGGGGGAGGATTAATCTTTCTCAGCCTGTCCTCCCCAGCTCAGCTTACAGTGCAAACGATTAGCGGCTAACAGGCTAACCCGCTCCCCTACAAGTTATTAGCCCGACAGGGACAAACTAACCAGAGTTATTCAGCAGACATCTCCCACTGTAGTAAACAAAGCCATTACCTGATCAACCAGGGGCGAAACGGCCGATACTGAAGGTCTGACGGCTGGCTGAGGCTATTCGTTAGCCGTTAGCCCGCTAACAGGCCTCAACCCGCGGGCAGAGCTCCGTTGGGCCCCGCGGGAGAGGGAGGCGACTTCGGTCTCGGCGCTAGGCTTTTCCGTCTCTATGATAGTTCAGTAGCTAACGCTGCTAGCTGCTCACCGGAGGTAGAGGGGAGGATGCGGGACCATGGGCAAGATGCTGCGTAGTGAGGGAGACGAGGATTGGATGGACTCACAGACCAACTCACGGACCAATTAATAGTCGCAGGTTCTTAGGTTTGATTGGTCAGCTAGTATGCAGCTTTTCAGCGGATACACTGAATGGATTTTTTTCATTCTTTTTGGTCTTTATACTGTGTAGATAGGACCATAGGACCATAACAGCCTTATAAACGGTGTTATTAATATGTACAAAGCTTCCAAATCGTAGACCATAGCTTTAATAAAAGATCTTGTTCTATGGCAAGCCCTTTTAACATTTAATCATTAGCGGTAATAGCAATTGTAGATATCAGTAATTGTTTTATCACATGTAAGAATTCCAAGCGGACATATCCACAATGGAATTTTCACTAGTAACAATTCTAATTAAAGATATCTACTATTTATTTTCCACTAGTGGAAATGGTAATTGTAGATATCTGTAACTTAATTACCACTTGTAAACGTGTGTCATTGACTTCCATTCAAATTGAATTACAGATATCGGTAATTCAATTTTTACATGTTATAATTCAAAGTCCACATATCCATAATGACATTTTGACATGTCGTAATTCTAATTCATGATATCTACAATTCAATTATTACTAGTAAAAATGTTAATTCTTGATATCAACAAATGTAATTCTTACTAGTCACAATTACACCATTGATATCTTGACCTGGAAATTTTACATGTAAGAATGTAATTACAGATATCTGCAATTGTATTTCAGATGTCTGGAATTGAATTGCAGATATCTGAAATACAATTGCAGATATCTGCAATTACATTCTTACATGTAACAAATATATTAGAGATATCTGCAATTATCTTTCTAACTAGTGAAAACTGACTTGTTGATATCAAAAATGGAACTTCCACATGTACAAATGTCATATGGTAATGAGGCTACATATCCGAAATGACGCCATTGCACCGCCCACATATCCTCGAGTATGCTAATTTAGCCTGCACAGGATTGGTTCATAAGGCAGCTCCAAGAATGTTATACCTGTGTAAGCTACGCACTCATCTAATGTTCACAGTTGGGAGACGGTGATTGAAAATGGAGCGAGACAGAAACACTGAGACCACAGTTTCAGCATTTGATAGAACTTTTAATGTGGCGAATCGAGCCAGACAAGAGCTGTTGTAGAGTTACAACCATAGAAATTGCATTCGTAGATGCCTCAGTGAGTGGCGCTGTCGACCGCCATCTTGGAGGGGGTTCACATGCGGCTCCAGTGCGTTTATTATGCTGAGAAAAGTGTATTATGCCCATTTATAATGAGCATAACTCAGTGCATTTGTACCCGATTTTCACACGGATGAGTTTGTTACAAACGACAAAGATGTACTTATAATACAGGACGCTGTCACGCATTAAAATACATTCTTTCAAATTAAAATACTTTTAATTATGTTTTTTTTTTTTGTCGTGCAATGAAACAGTACAGTGAGACAGACAGACAACATATGAGCAACAACATTTGGGTATATATATATATATATATATATATAGATATATGTGTGTGTGTGTGTGTGTGTGTGTATGTGTGTATATGTGTGGTCATATCTACGTATACATTAGTAATTCACAATGCCAACTTCACACATTTCATTATATAGTTAGAATAATATAATAATAATAATTATTATTATTATTATTATTATATTATTATTATTATTATTATTATTATGATAATTATTATTATTATTAGTAGTATTTTAATCGTAGTAAAATTATTAAAAATGATGGCATCATCAGCCACAATAATAATGTTAATTAATAACATTATTGTAGTTTAATTTAATTAAAAAGTAATAATTTAATTAAAATGAACTATAGTATTGATGCTTTTATGAACAAAGATTTAAAAAATATATGTAATAAGCAGAACAGTTATATTTATAGTAATAAAAGGGAGAAAAGTCATTCAACACTAGCAACTGTATTATAATGATAGTAATTGTAAAGGTAATACATAAATATGTCATAGTAAATAAAATAGAAAAGAAAGTATAAAAGAGTAATACAAATAAACATAGGGTGGAGTAAGCAAAGGAGGAACAACAGAATACAAGAAGGGGATAAAGAAAATAAATGAGTAAGTCTGATGAATAAGAAATAATGGTAATAGTAGTAACAACAACAGTAATATAAGTATTAATACTTTTATTTTTTTTATTTTTTTTACTTTTGTTTTTGTGTGCTGTGAGAATATTTAATGTAACTATTTCGGGCACAGGCACATGTACGTGCGCTCACACACAAACCACACGTATTATATCCGGTTGACAAGCGTATTAAACCTTAAATACGTTTTTACTCAGCTGTGTTGGAATAAAACTAAAAAAGTCATCTGCTTTCAATATTGCGAGGTTTACTGTCACTTTACGCTGCACAAAATACGAGCATAAATGCATTCACTCCACTTTATTCTGGTGCTACACTGAAGTGAAGAGACCCCTCCAATATGGCGGCAACGCTTGATGCAGTCCGTGGCAACAATGGCATTGCTCCTACCAGGCACTTGTTCCAACGTTCCTGACATCGAATGTCAGGTAAACGGGTAGTGACTAGCCGAAAAGCTACTACTACAGTATTGTTAGCTCTCTAAATTTTACTCATCACTTGCTCTGCCATATTCTACGTCTTCCACTGCCATCTATGTCTGACCAATGGCTGTATGATATGCTAATATGACGGCTTGTCCACATATCCGAATTACATTTCTACTAGTAACAATTCCTTTTTAACATTTGGAAATTAAATTGTAGATATCTGTAATAATTATTCTTACGAGTAAAAAAGTAATAAGTGATATCTCTAATTGAATTAAAGATATCTGCAAATAAGTCTCTACGTGTCAAAATGACATTTTGACATGTACAAATATATTTGTAACATGTAAAAATGATTTTACAGATATCATGAATTAACAGTTCAACACGTCAATATTGAATTTTTACATGTTGAAATGTAATTTCCACTGGTGAAAACTATATTACTACATGTCAGCCAGATTGATTAAATGTTAAAAGGGCTTGCCATACTTGTTCTCTTAGTTTGATTTGATAAACCAGTGTGAATATTAAAACAACTTCTGCTGTGGCCTCATCTATAAAGAGAGATGGATTTATCTTTATTGACATATATTTATGACCTGTAAATACTCACTTTATTCACTTAAAACTCCTTCACAAACACTGGACTGTCTCCTTTCTCTTGTTGTTTTGGAGCTGTGTTTAATAAATCTCTGTAAAACTTGGTTTGTCTCATTCTTCAGCTTTGGGTCCAACGCTTACACACTTAGTGGAAGTATATCCTGACATTAGCTGTAATTAGCATTAGCAGAACAAGGCTACGTGATGGACAAAAAGTCAGTGTGTCCAACAGATTAAGATCATGTTATGACTGTTGATGCTGAGTCACTCTGATTGTCCTCATGCTGAGTCATTTAATCTCCCTGTTGTTTTAATCCACAGAGTTAAGCAGGAAACATCTGAACTCCACAGTGATGGACCCAAACAGCATGAATTAGACCTGGACTCAATATTTATGGTGAGAACATTACACAATGTATCTTAATGATCTTGTAGAGTGATATGTCTCTTTCTAAAGCTTTCGATTCAGGCCAGCTCACTGGGTTCCTATTATTAGTGTGACCTTGACAAACAATCATGGATGACCTGCTGCTGTCAACATGCTCCTCTCCAAGTGCTCCTGCATCAGCCATTGGCAGATTTTAACTTAAATTCATATTTTTAGCATATAAACGGTCTTTAAAAAATTTTGATCCCCGGGGCCAAATCTGTCCTCATCCTAAAAAGTGCTATAAAAATAAAATTTACAGATATATATATATAAATATATATAAATATATATATATATATATATATATATATATATATATATATATATATATATATATATATATAGAGAGAGAGAGAGAGAGAGAGATAGATATACATATATAGATATTAGTGCTGTCAAGCGATTAAAAAAAATAATCTAATTAATTACAGGATTTGTAATTAATTAATCTAATTAATGGCATTTTAATCTCAATTCTAGGACATTATAAAATTGTAGTGGATGACTAATCAAATGAAAACACTAAAAAGAGAAGATTGTAAATCTACATCTACATAATTAAATAAAACCTAAGTCAGGGCATCTTGTCCAGAAAATTCTAAGCTCAATCAGGCAACTCAAATTACACTTTAAGTGTGTTTCATAAATCAAATTCAAAATAAGAAAAAGGTCGAGGACATCCAGCAAAACAATTAGGCCTGATGCATTATTAAAGAATGTAGTACAAATACAGAAAAATAAATTCAAAAATAAAATAAGACTAAGTCTTAAATATGCCATTCCTGTTGTCACCTGGGCTTTGTTTGGTTTGACTAGAGACTAGGGATGGGAATTGATAAGATTTTATCAATATCGATGCTGTTAACGATCCTGCTAATCGATCCAATTCTTTAACGATTCCCTTATCGATTCCTGCAGATTTTCCATGTGAGCAAATGGTGGTCTGATTTTCGTGGCAACAATGTCAAACACATGTCACATTTTGTATAACTGCCTCTGCAAATTGCAGGTGTGTCCACTCACTTAAGGTTGTGTAGTAGGTGCAGTTAGGATTAAGTCACAATTCTGATGCTTCTGAACCCTGTCAGTGGAAGGAATTGATAAGGGAATTCATAAGCTAAAAAATTAATGATAACGATTCTTTGATGGAGTTGCTAACGATTCACAGCTGGAATTGGTTTTCGATTCCCATCCCTACTAGAGACGCATGTGTGAAGGGACGTGTCACTGCCATGTACGCGTCTTCCAGCTGGACAATATCAAAATGTTGTGTGTTACGATTAATCGCGATTAATTTTTTTAGTGAATTAATTTGCGTTGTAATTAATTAATCTAATTAATGCACTAAAGTGACAGCCCTAATATATATATATGGGGATTTTAACCCTTTAAATGCCATTATTTTTACTGACAATCTTTTTTTTTTTTGGAAAAAAAAGCCCAATAATTTTCCAAAATATACATTTCAAATTTCGCGGGCCAAATCGGTCCACACCCTAAAATGTGCTATATTAAATAAAATATATATATATATATATATATATATATATATATATATATATATATATATATATATATATATATATATATATATATATATATATATATATATATATATATATATATATATATATATATATATATATATATATATATATATATATATATATATATATATATATATATATATATATATATATATATATTTTTTTTGGAAAAAAATAAAACATCAGTAATTTCCAAAATATATACATTTCAATGACAATTAGGTCATAATTTCTATTAGGTCCTGTGATGGGTCAATGAATGGCAGAAACAATGATTTTGATGCATTGATCATTTTTCTGCAGAGTCAGACTAAAAAAAAAAACTTATGCATTTGACCTTATTGGTCCCCTTTCCATAAAGTTCTATAAAAGTATTATTCATTTATACTTTTTCCATTTTAACAACTCAGCCTTTTAAATGAACTTGAGCCTGAAATACTTATGTGAAGTTTTAACTTGATTATGGGATTTTTAACCCTTTAAATGCCATTATGTTAAGTGTGGGTCAGCAGGTTCAAGATGTGCACCAGGTAGATGTAGGAGAGGGCTGCCATGGGGGGAGTGCTGTTGCCCTTGGCCCTGGTGGGGCCAGACCTGGGGACCTGGTCCCTGGGGGTGATGGAGGGGCGTTGGGCTGAGATTGATGGGGGAGAGGGTCTGAAAGAGGGGGTTTGGGTGGAGGAAATAAGAGTAAGGAGCTCCAACAGTCAGGTGGGGAAATGCGAGTGTGAGAAGCCCAGCAGAGGGCCTTCTCTGGGGGGCTTCTCCAGGAGCAATGGCCCCTCTGCCTGGCTCTTGAATTCGGCTGGGGCACAGCACCGTGGGCTGGGCCGGTTAGGTTGAGGCTAGGATTTTAGGATGATGAGGTCTGACACCCAGAGGGGTTAGGCTGGAGGAAATAAGGTTACAGTAATGTTTACATAGACACTCCTGACTTAAAGACACAAAGATCTGTCCTTTGCGTTTTAGAATTCTTCTGCGTTCAGACGACGATGCTCGGGGATGATTTCATCCACTGTAGTATGCATGCTGGTTGAGTTGATGGCAGTGTAGGTCTGCAGAGAGGCAGCGCTGCTACAACACATGAACCAAGAAGAAAAACTTTTAACAAACAACAACAAACGCACAGAGACGCAGGAGTTTCTTTTCTGGACAACAAATCTGTCTGGATAGTTTTGTCCGGATAACAAACCGAGCACGGTAAGATGCTCACGCGTTACTCGCAGACGGTCGAAGCTGCTGTTGTTCCTGGTATGCTTACACAGCCTTCATGTGAAAGAGTACTGCGCATGCAGTGACGTCCGCGTTTCAACCTGAAACACTCTGATATGGGTTTACATGGAGCTGCATGGAGAGCGTATTCAAAACTTTCCACTCTGGATCCCGTTGTAAAAAGTTTCTGTTTTCAGACGACATGCCACGCATTTGCATCTAAATGCAAGGCCAAAATGCAACTGAAACTTATTGAATTTAACCATTTCCGGCGCTGTGTAAACGCAGCCTCAGAGTTAGGAGCTCCAGTAGCCTGGAGGGAGACATGAATGAGAGGAGCCCAGCACGGGGCTTCTCCTGGAGCAATGTCCCCTCTGCCTGGCCCTGGATTTCTGCTGGGGCACAGCACTGTGGGCTGGGCTGGTTAGGCCGAGGCTAGGACTTAGGATGATGAGGTCTGACACCCAGAGGGGTTAGGCTGGAGGAAATAAGAGTCAGGAGTTAATACTCAGGCAGATTGAAACCAAGGGCTCCAATTTCGTGGCGCAGCGCAGAGGGCGCAAGTCCGGCGCACCCCGCGCAGTGTCAATTTAAGTCTGGCGCCGCGGCTGTGCGCTGCCAGTTGACAATTTGGTAGACCGTCTGCGCAGAGATGGGTGTGATGGCGCACCAGGGGGAGGTGTCGGGAGATTCATGTTGGCGCAGTGACAATTTAGGTGCCAAAAACAGTGCAGAAAGTGCACTGAAAGCTCGCCAGCTTCAACCTGGTCTAACCTTGGGGCAGGGCGTGGCGCACCCTGTACCAGCTGTAATTTGGTGACAAGCGCACATGTGCGCACGCCTCAGAGGCAGGTTTCCAAAGTGTCAGGCACATTTTAATGCAATAAACAATCACAGCAATCACTATTTAATGTAACCGTCTGAACCAGCATATACATTACTATCTATATTAATTGTCCCGTCATCTGATGTCGGATTAAACGCGTCTGTCATAATGGAAACTTAACCTGACGGCAGCTGGAAGTTTGATGCACATCTTACAAGTCAACAATAAACAGCCTTAACATCTGATACTGAGTATATATCTGGCTTCTCTCATTTCATTCAATTCAAAGAAAAGAGGGAGAAAAAAGACGAAGATAAAGGAGAGAAAATAAATGTCACTCAGGATTTACCCGTGATTTCCCATATTCCTCTATTTTAGTCTTTATTTTTAACGTGATCTAAAAGATGGAGTACATCATTGCAAGGAGGATGAGGAGGAGACACCGGAGAGTATACAGTTTATCACTAAAGGCTCTGCTATTTGGCGATGACAAACCAGGAGTGCAGGTGGATCACAAGTATTATGAATGGATAAGACACATGTGGTGTAACTGTCTCTTATTTTTTTACTCCTATTAATGACAAAGGAACAGATTACATCTGTCCCGGGAGCTGGAACACACAGTGACGCGCCCCGCTGTCCATTCTCCTGCTGAATGACAGCAGCTCTGACCGTCTCCAGCAGCGGGGATCATTCAGACCAATCAGACGCTGTGCCTCGGCCGCAGCGCATTTAAAGGCGAGGAGAGGCACTCATTTGATTGGTGAAGACAGCGATCGGCTGTGTTAATCCCACTCACGTCTATTCTCCTCCTATTCTGACATTTGCGCGGAGAGGTAGAGACGTGGGCGTGGACACGCAACCTCTGCGCCCCTGTGCGTCTCTCTTGGCACTGCAGGAAACTTGCAAAGTGCGCAGGTCACACCCAGTCTGCGCGGCGAAGGCCGGCGCAGGCAGGTGCGCCTGTGCTTGCGCCTGGTCTACGAAATTAGAGCCCCAAGTCTTTATCACAAGTTCAAGGGCCCCTCATGAGTTGGGACATTCAATTCCAGCCTCCTAGCTCACAAACACATTATACACACAAATTATTTTACAAGCAAAAAACCCTTGTAGGAAACAGTAAAAATGGTGAAATGTGACTTTATGGATTAATTATTTTAAAAATGGCTTTATCTGGGGGACAAATAAAAAATTAAAAATAGAAAGATTCTACCTTACAATGAAATTTATACGGAGCCCTTAGGCGCCACAGAGGACAAAATAAAACAAAATATATAACTCGTGCGCACGATATATTAAAACGTGCGCATGACATAATAAAACGTGCGCTCAAAATACTTATTCGTGCGCACGTTTTAGCTAAAGCGTGCGCACAACATACTAAAACGTGCGCACAAGATACTAAAACGTGCGCTCGAAATAAAGTTATTCATCACATTTGTGACTTGTCCTTATTCTTATGCGCTCGGACTTCCGTAGAGAAGCCGGATGTTCACAAAACACACACAATGGAGAGAAGAAGTGAGCTAGTTAACTTTCACTTCCACCTGGGACTGTCATATAATGACATTCTTGTTGCTCTTATTATGAGAGATGGAATAATCTGAAGGAGAGCTTTGCTGCTTATACTAAAACACAACAGGCTCCGTGTACGTATGAAATTAACTGGTGACCGTCCAGGCAGATGTGAGGGGGGCGTGTCTGAAGGACCCTTTTGTTTACTATCTGAACACCTCCCGAATCCATATTATACACAAAAATGAGCTCTTTACACCCATTTACTTAGTGGTGGAAGTGACTTCACAACATTGAGCGTGACGACGAAAGGTTTTGAAGGATTACAGACTTATTTAACAGCGTAAAGAAAAGTAAGGTAATATATAGGTAAATATCTTAGATGCCTGATCAAAATGACAAATATCCGACTGTGTCAACTGGTGATGGCCCCGAAACCCGCATTTTACCGTCACTTGGGTATCAACAAACAATTTGTTCATGTTCAGCGATATAGCAAGTCAGGAGGACTTGAAAACAGGTACAGAGAAGTAGTTTTTTACAATGTGGAGGAAATTTTTGCTTCATCTTGTGATCAAACTGATGGCACATATGTGTCTGCATTAAGTGTAAGCACAAGAGTGCATTTCTGTAGGCATGCTGAATTTGAGGATATATTCTACTGTAAAGTGTGTGGTTTTGTTGACCACAAAATGACTCGTCCTTGTAACCCATAGTAGAAAATTAATCCCTGTTAAGATCTTCATAATGCGATGGTCGAATGATACTTTGTAAACTTTGCAGCCTTTTAAGAGTTTCACGATCACTGATTTCTGACATCAGATCGGGACACATAGCGTTGTTGAATGCTGTTTGAATCAAATGTTGATCTCAATAAATGTTTTAACTGTTAAACATTGGTGTGCTGTCTTTTATTTGCTGTCCTGTTGAAAATATATGTAATTACCTTTTTTTTACTGACATTGATAAACAGCAGATAAGTTGTGAATGTGACTGGGAAAATACAACTTTATTATAGTTCTGTGACCATGAAGGTTTTTGTGATATGTCAACGTATACAACTGCGGTCAAGTCAGCCGTCTCTCGATTTCACACGGTCAAGTCAGCTGCTCCAACATTTCAAGTGCGCTCCTATTACAGACTTTATGGCAAGCGCACAGAAATAAGTGGAAAAGTCAGCACTACCTTACTTATAAAAGCGTGTGTTAAATTCCAGTTTACAAAATAAGAAGTGGTTGTGAAATACAATAAGATTTTCTAAAAAATATGAGTACATTAAAATGTTATTTTCATATTTACAGTATGGAATAAATTAAAATTTATTAAAACTATTAAATGTGTCCAAATGCAATAAAAAGAGGTGTGTGTCATAGAGCAGGCTTAAGTCTACTGTCCCACACTGATTTTGAACAGATCACATGACCTGGGAATTATTGAACTATAATGCCCATATTTACTTTAGAAAAGACATTACAAATTCATACAAATATGAAACATGTCCAAATGCAAAAATAAGTGGTGTTTCTCATCAAGCAGGCATAAGTCTACTGTCCTACATGATTCTGAGCCAACAGGTCACGTGACCTGGGAGGTATTTGAGCTCTAATGCTCATATTTACATTAAAAGATAAATTAAAAATTCATAAAAAATATAAAGTGTGTCCAAAGGCAATTAAAAAATGATGTGTCTCATAGAACAGGCTTAGATCTACCAGTCTGTGTTGATTCTGAGCCAACAAGTCACATGACCTGGGACTTATTGAGCTATAATGCTCATATTTACAGTATTAAATATATTAAAAATTCATAGAATGTTTTGCGTTCGACTGCAATAAAAAGTGGTGTGTGTCAAGGAGCAGCATTAGATCTACCATTCTGTCTTAATTTTTTAGCAATCAAATCTCATGGCCTGGACTTATCCATGGACTGAGCTAAAATACTCATATTTACAGTATAAAATACATTAAAAATTCATAGCTCAATAAGTATCAGGCTGTGTGACCTATTAGCTCAGAATCAGTGTAGGACAGTTAGCATGCTCAATGACAAAATCCACTTTTTATTGCATTTGGGCATATTTCAAATTGTTTTTTTATAAGTTTTAATGTATTTTATAATGCAAATCTGAGCATTATAGGTCAATGAGTCGCAGGTCATGTGACCTATTGGCTCAAAATTAATAATATGGACTCTATGACACATATTACTTTTTATTGCATTTGGACACACAAATTTCATATTTTTTTGGGAATTTGTAATGTCTTTTCTAAAGTAAATATGGGCATTATAGCTCAATAATTCCCAGGTCATGTGATCTGTTGGCTCAGAATCAGTGTGGGACAGTAGACTTAAGCCTGCGCTATGACACACACCTCTTTTTTATTGCATTTGGACACATTTAATAGTTTTAATAAATTTTAATTTATTCCATTCTGTAAATATGAAAATGACATTTTAATGTACTCATATTTTTTAGAAAATCTTATTGTATTTCACAACCACTTCTTATTTTGTAAACTGGAATTTAACACACGCTTTTATAAGTAAGGTAGTGCTGACTTTTCCACTTATTTCTGTGCGCTTGCCATAAAGTCTGTAATAAGAGCGCACTTGAAATGTTGGAGCTGCTGGCTTGACCACGCAAAATCGAGTGACGGCTGACTTGACCGCAGTTGTATACGTTGACATATCACAAAAACCTTCATGGTCACAGAACTATAATAAAGTTGTATTTCCTCTATCACATTCACAACTGATCTGCTGTTTATCAATGTCAGTAAAAAAAAGGTAATAAAATATATTTTCAGCAGGACAGCAAATTAAAGACAACACACCAATGTTTAACAGTTAAAACATTTATTGAGATCAACATTTGATTCAAACAGCATCAACAACGCCACGTCCCCCGATCTGATATCAAAAATCAGTGATCGTCAATAAAGGCTGCACAGTTTACAAAGTATCATTCGACCATCGCATTATGAAGATCTTAACAGGGATTAATTTTCTACTATGGGTTACAAGGACGAGTCATTTTGTGGTCAACAAAACCACACACACTTTACAGTAGAATATATCCCTCAAATTCAGCATGCTTACAGAAATGCACTCTTGTGCTTACACTTAATGCAGACACATATGCCATCAGTTTGATCACAAAATGAAGCGAAAATTTCCTCCACATTGTAAAAAACCTAAGATAGGCATCTAAGATATTTACCTATATATTACCTTACGTATATTTCCGCTGTCAAATAAGTCTGTAATCCTTCAAAACCTTTCGTCGTCACGCTCAATGTTGTGAAGTCACTTCCACCACTAAGTAAATGGGTGTAAAGAGCTCATTTTTGTGTATAATATGGATTCGGGAGATGTTCAGATAGTAAACAAAAGGGTCCTTCAGACATGCCCCCCTCACATCCACCTGGACGGTCACCTGTTCATTTCATACAGTACACCGGCTGAGCCTGTTGTCTTTTGGTATAAGCAGCAAAGTTCTCCTTCAGATTATTCCATCTCTCATAATAAGAGCAACAAGAATGTCATTATATGACAGTCCCAGGTGGAAGTGAAAGTTAACCAGCTCACTTCTTCTCTCCATTGTGTGTGTTTGTGAACGTCCGGCTTCTCTACGGGAAGTCGTAGCGGACAAGAATAAGGACAAGTCACAAATGTGATGAATAACTTTATTTCGAGCGCACATTTTAGCTAAACCGTGCGCTCGAATAACTACTTCGTGCACACGTTTTAGTATCTCGTCGCGACGTTTTAGTATGTCGCTTAGCTAAAACGCGTGCACGAATAAGTATTTCTTTTTATTTGTCCTCTGTGGCACCTAAGGGGCTTCGTAAATTTAACATTAAGGAATGCATTTGTTTGTGTTTAGATAAATGTTAGGGTCAAAAACAGCATTTATAGTGGTTTCAGATGGGACTGATTTGGGCTCGAGGATCAAATTTGTCATTTTTGTTGTTGCTCAGCCATTTTAGGCTATTTTAATGGAATTACAAAATATGATCAAAATTTGTTGAAAATTATCATCCTTTGGCAAATTTGAGCTCTTCTCATCAACACAGGCAAAATTATTAAATAATAAAAACCAAAGTGACACAAAATGTCCCCAGGATCATTTAAGGGTTAGACCAGTTAAATTCATTTAAATGGCTAGATGCTGTTATATTTAGTCCTCCTCCAGTTTATGATCATTATAGATCTTAATGTTAATAGAATGATGCCTCTATCCATGGTTGAGTTGATTTTACATCCCTAATGAACACCTTTACAACCACAAAGGCATAAAGACCCTCTTGAAAATGAGAAGCCACATCTCAAGGGACTTACCTGTAATACATGTGTATTCAGCAGAGACAAATATAATGAAGACAGATTTATGGTATGGGTGTTCACATTGTTTGTCATTCTTGTTTTTAGTCTTTTGTCTCAAGTCTTGGGATTGTGAATATATAAGTTTTATGAAGATAGTGTGAAAAATGAGTTATCGCGATTTAAAAACTGTCAGTCCCAAAGATGGAGAAAGTTTCAGATTACAATGGCTGTCTATGGGTGATCTTCATGGACTTTGGGAGTAACAACTGTCTCTCATTTATTTTTCAAAACAGTTACGGCTTCAACATTTAGTTTATATGAGGCTCAGGACCCATGACCTGCTTTCTGTGAAAAAAAATGTCCTGTCCGATGTATCGTTTTGGTGTTATCAGGATTTGCTCTGGATTTTTCCAGGTCCAACTCCTGAGTCCCACTCAGTCTGAGTGATGTCAATCTCCCCTATAGCAGGCACATTTTCTGGAGATTTTGGCCAACACAGGGGAGATTTGGAGACTCGTTGACCAAAAACTGTAAACCCTATCATCATACCAAATACATTCCTGAAGAGAGCAGAAGAATGGCTGCATTTTGAAGTTTGAATAATCTCTCTAGGCAAAAGTATGGTGAAGCAGTTGTGGTTCGAAAAACAGAATTTTTTAAATCCTTTCAGGGAGTCTCCCCATTCATTTTCGATGGGACTTTTTTTGCAGTTTTTTGCGAATAACTCTGCCATATTTTTGCGAAATTCTTATAAAAGTCAAAGCACACCGATTGTGAACAAACTGCACATTTTGATATATAATTTGTGGGGGTTTTCTCAAAGCCCTAGGACTAGATGGGAATCAAAAATAATTCGGAAGAATGACGTTTTTTTTTGTCCATATTGCAGAGCATATGGAAGTGCTTGATTCTGAAATCATGCAAATCCTTCTTGCGAGGCCTTGTTATCCAACAGTTTCACTTGGCTTAGTGCTTACCGGCCCAATCAGGGAAGAAAGGCAAAGGAAGTCAAGTCCCTTTTTGTTGTACAGATATTGGCCACTCATGCCAGTTAGCCTGTGGTCATCATGGTTACTCAGTGACACTTGGTGAAATCTGCTCTCCACAGAGGTTTACTTTGGAGTGATTGTCTTTGACGAGGTTTATGCCACATTTAAGTGTCAAATGATATATCTGGGGCATAATTCAATGATAATAAAATAAAAATGATAGTCTTAAGGTAGTAAAGCTAACGGCTAAAAGCCATTAGCCACTATTGGTCTGTGGTATGTGTGATGAGCCAAATGATCGTCCAATCATAAGCTGCTGCTATTTTTGAAAGTTCTGCACCTGAAAACATTTTCACAGGACTCTTTTTCAGATGTATTAGTGGAATATTTCCAATATGGAACTGTCCATCTGGCATGTTAGGTTATTGTCTCAACCCACCTTGCTACTGTCTGTCCCCCACACAAACAACACAGCTTTTTTTGGATGGCGGTTGACCATGAGACTGGATCTGCTCCATGATTTTCAGCTGCTGTTTCTTCTTGCTGCCATTGCTGTAACCCCCCCCGCAGATGCACCTTCCTCTAGTTTGGTTGGCCGATGAATTCATGTTGGGTTTTAGATATATGTATGTGTAGCATATATCAAGCCTGCTCTACTGTAAAGTGTCGAGATTACACAGGTCATGAACTGGCACTTTACAAGTACATATTAACAAATATTCATTGATCGACTGATTGATTGATTGATTTACTGTAACAAACTCCATGATCTTCAGATTTGATGGTCCACCATCATCCAGTCTCTGTGCTGGTCTGTTTTAGAAGACTTCAGGTTGTCAGATGATTCAGGTTGTGATTTACACATTTAATCTCCACTCTGTCATTGATGTCTAGCTGCTGGAGGAGGACATCATCACCTTTGTGAAGAACCAGCTGAGGAGAATTCAGAGAGGTTTACGTCCAGATTACCCAGAATATTTAGAGGGTCAGAGTGAGGATGTGTTGGATGGTAAAGATGAGGAGCAGAGGAGCAGCAGAGAGGCATTTCTGGAGATCACACTGGACTTCCTGAAGAGGAGGAATCAGGACAAGCTGGCTGACAGTCTGTGGAACAGTAAGAACTTTTTTTCTGATTTACTATGATGGAGAAAGGAAGTGGAGGTTCACATTTTGAAATCTGCTTTACTCTGATATTCATAACCACCGTGTTTATAATAAAACCATTGCATACTAATCTAAAGATCTGAACAGCTCTCTGTGATGTCAGGAATTTGTTGAGGTTTCAGACTTTAATGTCATTTCTTTGTTTTTACTTCAGGATCCCAGGCTGGACTGTGCCGACAAAAACTCAAGTCCAACCTGAAGCAGAAGTTCCAGACTGTGTTTGAGGGGATCACTAAAGCAGGAACCTTAACCCTGCTGAACCAGATCTACACAGAGCTCTACATCACAGAGGGAGAGGCTGGAGGAGTCAATGAGGAACATGAGGTCCGACTGATCGAGACCACATCCAGGGGACCACATGGACCAGAAAACCATCAGCAGAGAAGACATCTTTAGAAGATCACCTGGAGAGGATGGACCAATCAGAACATTGATGGAAGGGCGTGGCTGGCATTGGTAAAACAGTCCTCACTCAGAAGTTCACCCTGGACTGGGCTGAAGACAAAGTCCACCAGGACATACACTTCATGTTTCCATTCACCTTCAGAGAGCTGAATCTGCTGAAGGGGCAGAAGTTCAGCTTGGTGGAGCTTGTTCATCACTTCTTCAGTGAAACCAAAGAAGCAGGAATCTGCAGGTTTGAGGAGTTCCAGGTCTTGTTCATCTTTGATGGTCTGGATGAGTGTCGGCCTCCTCTGGACTTCCACAAAACAAGAACCCTGACTGATGTCACAGAGTCCACCTCAGTGGATGTGCTGCTGACAAACCTCATCAGGAGGAACTTGCTACCATCTGCTCACCTCTGGATCACCACACGCCCTGCAGCAGCCAATCAGATCCCTCCTGGATGTGTTGACATGGTGACAGAGGTCAGAGGGTTCACTGACCAGCAGAAGGAGGAGTACTTCAGAAAACGGTTCAGAGATGAGGAGCAGGCCGACAGAATCATCTCCCACATCAAGAAATCCAGAAGCCTTCACATCATGTGCCACATCCCCGTCTTCTGCTGGATCACTGCCACAGTCCTGGACCATGTGCAGAAGACCAGAGAGGAAGGAGAGCTGCCCAAGACCCTGACTGAGATGTACATCCACTTCCTGGTGGTTCAGTCCAAAGTGAAGATGATCAAGTATGATGGAGGAGCAGAGACTGATCCTCACTGGAGTCCAGAGAGCAGGGAGATGATCCAGTCTCTGGGTAAACTGGCTTTTGAGCAGCTGCAGAGAGGAAACCTGATCTTCTATGAACCAGACCTGACAGAGTGTGGCATCAACATCAGAGCAGCCTCAGTGTACTCTGGAGTGTTCACACAGATCTTTAAAGAGGAGAGGGGACTGTACCAGGACAAGGTGTTCTGCTTCATCCATCTAAGCGTTCAGGAGTTCCTGGCTGCTCTTCATGTCCATCTGACCTTCATCAACTCTGGAGTCAATCTGATGGCAGAAGAACAGAGACCATCCAAGGTCCTTAAAATCTTTACTGTGAAACCTGATCTGAAACAGCTCCACCAGAGAGCTGTGGACCAGGCCTTACAGAGTCCAAACGGACACCTGGACCTGTTCCTGCGCTTCCTCCTGGGTCTTTCACTGCAGACCAATCAAAACCTTCTACGAGGTCTGATGAAGCAAACAGGAAGTAGCTCACAGACCAATCAGGGAACAGTTAAGTGCATTAAGTCAAAGATCAGTGAGGACGTGTCTGCAGAGAAGAGCATCAATCTGTTCCACTGTCTGAATGAACTGAATGATCGTTCTCTGGTGGAGGAGATCCAACAGGCCCTGACATCAGGACGTCTCTACACAGATAGACTGTCTCCTGCTCAGTGGTCTGCTCTGGTCTTCATTTTACTGTCCTCAGAGAAGGACCTGGACGTGTTTGACCTGAAGAAATACTCTGCTTCAGAGGAGGCTCTTCTGAGGCTGCTGCCAGTGGTCAAAGCCTCCAGCAAAGCTCTGTAGGTGCACCTACCTGCACAGGTTACATCAGATTTCTGTTTCTTCGCAAGAATGATCATTAACTGTTTGCTCTTTATGATCTTCTGATTCTTATCTCAGGCTGATTAGATGTGGACTGTCAGAGAGAAGCTGTGGAGCTCTGTCCTCAGTCCTCAGCTCACAGTTCTCTGGTCTGAGACACCTGGACCTGAGTAACAATGACCTGCAGGATTCAGGAGTGACGCTGCTGTCTGATGGACTGAAGAGTCCAAACTGCAGACTGGAGACACTCAGGTAAACATTCAAAATCCCTTTTACATTTACAACTCAGAGTTTAGCCAAAGTTCTAAAGTGTTTTTCTTCTTTTTTTTCATTTTAACTTTGCTTTTGTTTTTTGCTGAGTGAGGCACAAGATGAAAAAAGGAGGATCCATCTGAGGGTTACTTACAGCAGAGGTTGACTTACACAGGTAGACAAAATTGTTGGCACTGTGTGCACTCCTTAAATTGAAAATCGACCAACAAGAAAGAAGAGTTCAAGAAACGCAATGGATCCTGATTCCTTTATCCCAGAAACATGCAGCATGTAGAGGAGACCTGGAGAGGTGTCCTCTGCAGACAACACAGTTTATCACTCTTTTTTATTTATTTTTTTTTTAAATTCACTTTTTATTAGTTTACAACCATAAAAAACATGTCACAATTCTAAACAAAGACAAATAGGAACATCCAAAAGAAAACAAGTGAACGAACACACAGAGGGAGTCCTATGGAGACAGTGTATAAACCTACATACATACAAATATGTGCATACAAGTGTAGACTGATTAGAAGAGAGCAGTGAGGGTGCAATTCACTATTATATCAAGCCACTGCTGTAAAAGGACCCCATATTTTCATGTATAGCTCTTCCTTGTCCATCATCCTGTAACAAAGTCTCTCATATGAAGCAATCTTTGCCATTTCATCAAACCATTCCTTCACAGATATATCTCCTTTGGTTTTCCAGTGTCGCAACACTATCCTGCTTCCAGTAATAAGTGGCTGTTCTGCACCATGCAATCTGGTGAACATTTAGTCCACTTCCTTTCGGTAGCACACCCAACAAACAGAGCAGTGGTTGTTGTACAAGCGTAGAGCACATCACAATGTTAATAATGGAAATAATTTTAGACCATATTAAGTCTATCCTGGGACATGAATACAGTATATGAACCAAAGTACCACACATATCATCACATCTACAACACAAGTCAGAATTTCTCAGTCTTATCCATGCCATTTTACATGGAGTCCAATAAGTTCTATGAAGAATTTTATAACTAATCAACCGGGTCTGCATTTCGCTCGATACTTTAAACCATGACGCAATGATCTGTGCCCACATTTCACCAGATATTTCTTCTCCTGTGTCCCTCTCCCAGCATTTCTTAAAGGATAACTTCGGTATTTTTCAACCTGGGTCCTATTGCCCCAAGTGTATGTGTGTATACGATTGACGGGTACAACTCGTTTTAAAATTGGCTCAGTATCAAGGGAGTGGATGCAGCCGGCAGCCCCAAAGCTAGATAGGGGGGCAACTGCATCCCGTATAAGTTTGAGCATTAAAAGTGTTTATTTCACCACAGACCGGTTGCGATCGCCGGTGCTAGCTCTCTAATTAGCATTGTAACACGATAGGCCACAAGTCTGTACTGGCTGGACGAGAGGAAAAAGTGAAGAGGATTTAGGGCAACAGTAAATGTGTGTGTCGGAGACAAATCTAGATATAAGTATTGTATGCATAAAGACATATTAGTTATACTTACTTTATGGATAGTTGACCATTTGGTCCCTGTGGTTTTGGTCGCCTCCTCCAATTTATTTTGGGTACATGAAAAAAGGTATCCAGCACTGCCCTGTTGATCAGAGGGGGGAAATCCTCTCATGTAGTTACACAGCGTCGGGTACTTTCTGTATCATCCCACGACACATCGAGACCACGAATATTGGGCAACAGGTCCCACTCGTTGCAACACAGACATTCTTCCTCTGTGGGCATAGAGTCACAGCAACCACAGGAGCACCACCAGTCCTCAGAAATTCGCGTTCGTGCCGCCGCTGCTTCACCCTCGTCTGCTCGTTGGCCCTCTCTTGCTATCCTCGTTAGCTCTTGAATTTGTAGGAGCTCCTCGTCCGTATACTCTGGCTCAAATAAATACGGGTGGCCGTTGTAATGAAAAGGCTCGTCTTCACTCTCGAAATCTGGTAAATATTCAGCCATGATACAGATGCAGTAAAACTTTCAACTGTCCGCCAGGATAAGCAGCTCGGCGCACTGCATTGCTCCTCTGTTTTCTTCCGGCAACAAGCTCACAGGAGATGACGTCACACAGGTCAGAGGACGTGAAGGAAAACGCAACGCTTACAATGCTAATTAGAGAGCTAGCATCGGCGATCGCAACCGGTCTGTGGCAAAATAAACACTTTTAATGCTCAAACTTATACGGGGTGCAGTTGCCCCCCTATCTAGCCCATGCTGCCGGCTGCATCCACTCCCTAGATACTGAGCCAATTTTAAAACGAGTTGTACCCGTCAATCGTATACACACATACACTTGGGGCAATAGGACCCAGGTTGAAAATACCAAAGTTATCCTTTAAGGCCCTCAAAGCTGGGTGACTGTGAGCCTCTTAATAGGTTATAAAAGCATGCAGTTTTCTTTTTAAAGTGACCATCCTGTTCCAATCTAGTTTGTATTTCAGTTGTAGGTATAACTGGGAACTGCTTAAGGTGTGACAGGATGCAACTCCGCAACTGTAGAAATTTCCAGAAATCCCTGTTAGAGAGTTTATATTGTCCTCTAAGTTTTTCAAAGGACAAAAACTGATCCCCGTCAAATAAATCACTAATATAAACAATTCCTATGTTGACCCAGCTAATCCATGAAAATGTTTTTTTACCTATCCTCAGGTTTTTGTTAGGCCATATAGATGTTTTCTTAGTAAAAATAGGATTTAAACTCATGATTTTATATGAGGCTTGCCATGTCTCCTGTGAAAAGCTAAGAACTGGATTATCATGTGGGATTATATCACAAATTTGAGTAATATAGGCCTGTACTGGGAAAGGGTATGTAAGTTCCTTCTCTATAGACACCCACACTGGAGCTTGATCAGCAGTTATGTATAATTTTGACAGTTGTTTCAAACAGAACGCATAATGATACCAGGCTATGTGTGGGAGTCCCAGTCCTCCATCCTCAATACTGGCATAGAGTTTTTTCTGATTTATATATGGTTTTTTACCCACCCATAAAAAGTTGTACACAGCTTTATTATATTTTAATAACATGTTGTGTGGCAAGTTTAATGGCAACTTACTATTTATGTAATTAATTTTGGGAACTATTACCATCTTCAAAATATTAATTTTACCCAGAAGTGACAATCCCAGTTTTGTCCAATTTTGTAATATAAGCTCAATTTTACGAATTATAGGAAGAAGATTGATTGTCATAATATTATCCAGCTGTGGAGTGATCTTTATACCCAGGTATGTCAGACAAGATGGCTGCCAAGAAAACTGCCATCCCTGCCTAACACTAGGAGGACAGACTCTCGATAGGGGCATTGCCTCAGACTTAAACCAGTTTATTTTATAACCAGAAACAGCTGAGAATGAGTTGATCAAAGTGAGGATGTGAGGTATAGTTGTTGAAGGGTGTTTGCAAAGTAACAAGATGTCATCTGCATATAAAAGCAATTTATGCTCCTTGCCACCTGCCTTAATACAGATTATATTGTCATTTTGTCTGATGGAAATTGTGAAAGGTCCAAGAACTAGGGGAAATAATAAAGGAGACAGGGGCAACCCTGCCTTGTCCCTCTATGAAGCTGGAAAGGGGGATCTCATGCCATTTGTCACAACAGATGCCTTGGGACTGTAATATAATAATTTAACCCAATTAATAAAAGAGGGACCCACCCCAAATTTTTCTAAAGCCTGGAAAAGAAACATCCACTCCACTCTGTCAAATGCTTTTTCAGCATCCAATGAAAAAGCCACTGTTATGTCTGTTTCATTTCCAGCTTGCCACATCAGGTGGAGCAATCTGTGAATATTATCAGAAGACGTCCTATTGCTTAATGAAGCCCACCTGGTCCAGGTGAATGAGTTTTGGGAGAAAAAAAATCTAGATGCCAAAATCTTAGAGAGGAGCTTAGCATCAACATTAATCAGTGATACGGGGTGGTAGTTGCCACACTGCAGTGGGTCCCCATCTTTTTTATAAATTAGAGTTATTATAGCTGTTTGCGTACTATCTGGAAGAGAGCCTTTTTTTAAGGCGTCCTTGTAGACTTTAAGCAGTTTTGGGGCAAGAATGTCTGAAAAAACCTTATAAAATTTGGGAGGGAGACCGTCCTCACCTGGAGATTTCCCACTCTCAGGTTCTGTATAGCCTTTTTAACCTCTTCCAAGGTAATATCTGCACCGAGTTGATCCTGTTCCTTCTGTGATAAAGTTGGGCAATTTACAGTTGATAAGAAAGAGCTAATTTCTTGAGTATTAGGGTTGTCTGAATTATAAAGACTTTGATAAAATGTGGTAAAAATAGAATTTAAGTCCACATCATCTGTTCTCAGTTGCCTCTATCATTCTGCACCCTAGATATAATTGATTGAGTATACTGCTGCTTTGCCCTCTGTGCAAGAAACCGCCCTGTCCTCTCCCCTTGCTCATTATATTTTTGTTTTGTTCTGAATAGTGTGTATTCAACTTTCTTCTGTAATATTGAGTTGTATTCCACTCTCAGTTTATTTAATTCGAGAAGAACTGAGCAATCAGATTGAGTGGAGTGTGTATTTTCCATTTTTTTTAATTTCCCCCTCCAGCTCACAAAGATCTTTTCTTCAAATATGAACAATGCTGAATGAATCAACCTCTTATAACCGCCTTAAAAGCATCCCATTCCACGGCTGGGTTTGACACCGAGTCCTCATTGTTCTGCCAATAATCCAGTATCTCATTTTTTTATAAGTTCCACTGAGTGTTCATCCCTAAACAGGGATGAGTTAAATCTCCACCGAGTGTGCCGGCGCTTTGAAAGCTGGCCTAGACGTAGTGCTAATGCTACTGGTGCATGATCTGATATTAAGATAGTTCCTATAGTTGTTTGTTCAGTGATGTAAATCAATGATTTTGAAACCAGAAAATAATCTATTCTTGAATAAGAAGTATGTGGGTGTGAATAAAAAGTTAATTCCTTGTCTGAAGGGTGAAAAAATCTCCAAGCATCTACTAAGTCTAACTCCTCTTCCAATGTATCAATTGCTTTTCGTGCCTGTGAGAGTTGTTTAGCCCCCCATTTGTAAGTTTTATCGACCTTAGGGTCCTGAACATTGTTAAAGTCTCCACCTAATACTACATATAAATTTCCAAGCTGTGTAATTACATTGCTTATGTCTACAAAGAAGCCTGGTGTGTCTGCTGTTGGGGCGTATATGTTCATACAATACACTTCATAAAAGAGAGTTCAGCATCCAGAGCTATCCATCTCCCCTCTTCATTTGATTGTTGTTTGTGTATTTTAATATTAAAATTCTTCCGGATTAAAATGGCACCTCCTCTCTGATTAGAAGAACCAGCACTGTAAAAGACTTTACCAACCCAGTCCCTTTGCAGTAGTAATGAATCTTTCTTTTCTAAATGAGTCTCCTGCAGGAAGACCAGATCTGGATTTTTTTGTTTAAGGTAAAATAGAATCTTCCTTCTTTTGATGGCGGAGTTTGCACCCTTAACGTTCAGTGATATCAGTCTAACCAATTCACCCATCATCTGTTATTAAATGTATGATGAAACAAATACTTAACATTTATCAGGAAATATTTACAAACCTCCTGTCTTTTAAGAGTACTCCCCCTGTGAAACAACTGTTCAGAAAACTTTACACTGATCATTAAAACACAACCTATACAACAGAAAACCTTGAGCCAGAACACAACATGAGGTTCTCCTACTCTGACTAGTGCATCGCATGAAAGAGCACCTGACCTGTCCTACACCACCCCTCCTTTTTTTAATTTTATCATATTGATGTGCTTTTCATACATATGACCCCTTAGGACTTGTTGACCACTTCTAAATATTCTTCTATCATCCAGGATGAAAATTAAATAAAGTAGGTATCCTGGTAATACCTTCCATTTAAAAAAAAAAAAACAAAAAAAAAAAAACAACTTAAAAGTAGGAATACCATTCTAAATATAAAAGGGCACATACAGATCAAAGAAAAGAAAAAAAATCTCTATATATAAGGCCACACGTACATAACTTTACCTTTATACCTATATAGATTTTCAGAGTCAAGATAAATAAAAATAACAGTCTTGGCATTCAATGCATGAAAATGCAAATATATCCATCAAAATAATAATACTCAAATGTGAGCATGCATGACCATATAAAGGCCGTCGACCTCAAAAACAGTAAATAAACCCCTCTGGAGACAATGTATGAGTCAAAACGAAGAGGAGACAACAAGCTTTAAGCCCAGTGTTTTAAAAGAAACACTCTGGAAAATATCCAATGCACATGCCAATATTGGCTATCATATGTTCCGGTCCGATACTCTGTCCTTTACTTTGATATTCATCCCTGCATTTTAAGGAAAGCATCAGCATCCTGAGGAGAGGTGAAGGTGTGGGACCTGTTGTTTACAGAGACTTTCAGGGTGGCAGGATACAGCATGGAGTATGGCATTCCCTGCTCCTTAAGTTGTTTTTTCGCCGTGTTGAACCTCCTCCGCTGCTGAAGCACATCTTGAGAAAGATCCTGGAAGAAGGAAATTCTGTTGCCTTGCCATTCAACTCTCCTCTTCTCACGGGCCGCTCGAAGAACTGCTTCCCTCGCGCTGAATCTCAAAAAGCGAGCCAGGACATGACGGTTGCGGCCATCGTCATCCCGCCGGGCCGACACGGTGGGCCCTTTTCAGTTCAAATCCCGCTGCCACGTCCAGGTCCAATTCCTTGGCTAGTATATGGAGCAAGAAGCCACTCAGATCCTGTTTCTCTGCGTTTTCAGGTATGCCGGTCATGCGTACATTATTCCGTCTGCCTGCATCTTCAAGATATGTGACTTTATCCTGGAGTTTTTTAAGTTCACCATGGCGGAGTCCATACCAGCAGCTTGGCTATTATTAGCATCCTATAAATCAGAGATCCGGGTTTCAGTCTCTGCTACCCGCACCCCCAGCTGCTCCACAGTGGCTTGTAACATTTCCAGGCCTGTTTCATACTACTCACATCAGCAGTGATTCCATGCAACAGGTTCTTGATGCTAGCAAGCTCAGACTTCGTATTATTAGGTATGGTCGCTCTTTGGTCTTGCGCCTCCATCTTATTATCCGTCGCGGTCTTTTTGGATTGTTTTGATGAACGCGGGTTGTTCTGCCGCGGGTCTTGAGACATATTTGTTGATGACCCTCTCTGAGGTTTTCTGTTAAAGTTAGTCGATATATGACGGCGATAACATTCAGGTAGGGGAGCTAGGTAGAGCGGGCCGAAAACTATCTGACCATGTTGGTGTCATGCTTCAGCGAAGTCGACAGTTTACCACTCTTAAATACAGCTCCCTTTGATGAGTCATTACACAATCACATGGCAAAACCCCCCATGAATTTAGACATTAGCAGCAGTGGTGAGATGAAGCCTCATGAGGCATTGAACCACTTGAGCCAATTGGTTCTAGAAAGGGTTCATGTCTTGAAGCTTCATGTGCACACAAAACCACCTACTGGCCAGGTGTATAATCACAGGCAGCTTTATCTTAAACACATAATGTGTAATGCATTGTCTGTTATGGATGTTGGGAATGATTATGAATTAAAAATATATGATGGATTCTCAACATAATTTAACACATGTGTAATACATTTTTTTTTAATGTACTGTGTGTTGAATGTATGTGTTTTCTTGATTTTCATTGTCAATTGCATTTGATTTTTTTTAGGGGTGGGGCATCAGGAGGAATGAGAACTGTGTTTGTTGGGTTGTAGTTTTGTGCTTTTTGAGATTTTGAATTGACAAAGAACTTTGGATATTTCGAATTTTGGATCTGAATGTTTTTGGACATCTTTGGGTTTGATGAACTGCTTGCGACATTCTGAGTTTTTCTCTTTGATGGACTGAGAACCAGCTTAAAGACTTGCTTTGATAAACTCTATGAACATTTTGGACTTCATTACTTAGCTTGTTGGGACTCCTTACATTTGAATGAAACTGAAATGTTTTGGAAGTGTTTTTTAATCATTTTAAGATAAACTTTAATTTTTCTGTTGTGTGGTTTAATTGAGCAAAAGGCCTAACCCTGAGAATTACAACAGATTTAGTCATCTGTCTGGTGCCCAATTCATGTCAATTTCACAATTCTGGCCCTTACCAAGACTACAGTAGTGGCCTAGCATAAAATATGGCAGGTTGTGTTTATCTGTCACTTCAGGAGAGTGTCATGTGCTTAAGCAGAAGACAGTGAAAGTGCTTGTGGAATTATGAAGAGGGCACTTAATGTTGTAACTTGGACAATCATGTACAGAACAGGCGAGGTTTTATTCATTTTTATTCTGAAATAGCAGTTTTTCAACAGTTTTTGGTTTTAAATGATTCCTTTTGGACACAACCTAATGTGTCTGATATATTGTTCAATGTTATTCGATCACCTTATTTGGGTTAATCAAATTAAAATGTTCCCATATGAGGAAATCCTCCTCTTCCTATCTGGCTCCATCCTCTCACCTATCCTCTCCTCACTCTCCTAAATCTCCAATCTACCTCTGCAACTCTCTTTCTAAACACTCCAAACTATCTCCAAACTACATATTTACTATCCAAACTCCTGTATCCAAACTTTCCAAACTCTATCCAAACTCTCAACTGACCCGCTCTCCTACAAACACTTACATATTGAATGGAGCCTGAGGGGTTTATATCGTTGTCAAACCTCTCTGCACAATCTGAACCACCTCCTGAAGCAGTCACATGGTACAGCCGGGCAGCGAGGCTTCGGACATCATCATTTTTGCCCCCCCCCCCCCCCCCCTAAATGAAGCAAGTCTCAATACGTGCTTTGAAGAAATGCCCCCTCTATTACTCAGCACACGCTTCGAAGCCTCGGCATATCTCATAACATCACTAGACATTAACATCTGTTTAAGAGAGCAAATACCTGAGGACACCATATAAGGGTAAAACTTCACCTGTTTACAAAGTGGTCAGACATTGTCTAAGAACAGATGTCAGACCTTGATGTTTTTTCCTACCACTGAGTCTAAATAAAACTTTCAAAAAAATTCTCACAGTACATTTTCATTACAGAAAGAAAAACCCACAGTGGCCACTGAAATAACTTGAAACTGACAACAGCCATGATAAATAAAAGTTTACTATAAACTAAAGAAACTCAGACATTGCTGTTGAATTGGGATTCGACAGAATCAATTACAAAAATGAATCTGGCCTGATCAAAAATGATGGTACCCTTATCTTCATATTTTGTTGCACAACCTTTTGAGTCAGTCACTGTAATCAGCTGATTTCTGTAACTCTCAGTGAGATCTCTGCACCTGTCCACAGGTATTTTGGCCCACTCCTCATGAGCAAACTGCTCCAGCTGTCTCAGGTTTGAAGGCTGTCTTCTCCAGACTGCATGTTTCAGCTCCTTCCACAAATGTTCAACAGGATTTAGATCAGGGATCATAGAAGACCACTTCAGAATAGTCCAGTGTTTTGTTCTGATCCTTTCTTGGGTGTTTTTAGCTGTGTGTTTTGGGTCATTATCCTGTTGGAGGACCCATGACCTGTGACTGAGACCAAGCTCTCTGACACTGGGCAGCACATTTAGCTCCAGAATGTCTTGATAATTCTTAGATATCATTGTACCTGCACAGATTTAAGACACCCTGTGCCAGATGCAGCAAAGCAGCCCCAGAACATAACTGAGCCTCCTCCATGTTTCACAGTAGGTAGTGTTCTTTTCTTAGTATGCTTCTTTGTTGCATCTGTTAACATATAGCTGAAGTGACTTGCCTAAAAGCTTCAGTTTTGTCTCATCTGTCCAAAGGACATTTTCAAAGAAGTTTTTTGGCATGTGAATATGCTTTTCAGCAAATTCCAGTCTCACTTCCTTATGATTTGCTTTCAGCAGTGGTGTCCTCAATTAAGTCCACTTTGGCTCAAACAGCAATAGATGGTGCAATCTGATACTGATGTACCATTTCAGTGACCATGTGGGTTTTTCTTTCTTTCACAAAAGGGTACCAACATTTTTATCCGAGTGTGTACATCAGACAGCAAATCCTAAAATGTTTAAAACTAAGTAAATATTTTTTTCAGGCTGAGTGGATGTACACTGTCGAAGAAGCTGTGGAGCTCTGTCCTCAGTTCTCACCTCCATTGGTGTGAGAGACCTGGACCTGAGTAACAATGACCTGAAGGATTCAGGAGTGAAGCTGCTGTCTGATGGACTGAAGAGTCCAAACTGCAGACTGGAGACTCTCAGGTAAACATTCAAAATCCCCTTTACACTGAAAACTAAAATCAAAGTTGAGCCAAAGTTCTAGAGTCTGGAGACTCTCAGGTTATCATAAAAATGTTAAAAACAAATCAAAGCTGTGACCATCATCTGAGCTCCTGAACACCTTCAACATGAAGGAGCTCCAAATGTTTTTTTAAACAGACTGAGGGCCTTAGTCATGAAACAGAAGACATTCAGGAAGGAGACGCTCATGATCCTCACAGTCTCTCTGAAGGTTAAAGGTCAGAGGAGAGACAGCTAACATCAGGGTGGATCAGGTTCCTCTAAAACCTCTGCAGGGAAAGACCAACAGCTCTGAGGCCTTTCAGGAGGGTCAGAGCTGTTTGAGAAGAACATGTCTGAGTCTTTGAAATGATGGACCCATCAATCAGCAGCACATCCAAACCATTCATCATTTTATACAAACCAAACTAGGACAGAGTCCTTCAATCTGTGGTCTTCAGCCCAGTCCCTGAGGAGCCAGACTTGTTCTGAGCTGTATCAGTAAAATAGGAGGTTTTCAGCCTGCTCTCAGAGAGGGGGTCTCCCTCCTGGACCTGGACTATAGAGGACTCTAAAGGTCCTGATGGTTAAAGGCTCCTCCTCCCATACTACTTTAGAGACTGAAGGTACCACAGACAGGCCTTCATTCTGGACCTGATCCTGTGATGTTAAACTGTGGATTCACCTGTCTGTCTGTCTGTCTGTCTGCAGTCTGTCCAGCTGTCTGGTCTCAGAGGAGGGCTGTGTGTCTCTGGACTCTGCTCTAAGCTCATCCTCTCTGACAGAGCTGGACCTGAGCTACAATCATCCAGGAGAACGAGGAGAGAAGCTGCTGTCTGCTCGACGGGAGGATCCACACTGCAGCCTGAACATCCTGAGGTACACTGACACCATAGAAGAAGAAAGAATCACATGTTGATGTTCATCAGCCTGAAAAGTGAGATTACTCAGAGTCAGAGACGTCAGGGCTGCAGAGAGAGACCGGAGACTGGTTTGAGTTTGGACAGGAAGTCAGACTACAGCTGCAAACTCTGTATTCATTATTTTAATTTGTATTAATGGAGACTGAGAGCGGGTTAATCTGAGGGGTTAATGCAGGGGTGTCAAACTGATCCAGTAAAGGGCCACTGTGGCTGCAGGTTTTCTTTCCAACCAAGCAAAAACACACCTGACGCAAATTATTCAATCAACTGGATTGTCTTTACATGGTTGATTTGTTGGATCAGGTGTGTTCTTGCTTGGCTGGAATGAAAACCTGCAGCCACAGTGGCCCTTTACTGGATCAGTTTGACACCTGTGGGTTAATGATTTAACATCATCCAGGGGTATGAGGTAACAGAGATTGATTGTTGATTTGATCTGTAAATTCAGCCTTATATTTGACCTAGATTGCCCTTTTCATTTTGTTCTGTATGTTTTGGCTTCCTGCTTATTCTGTCAGGGGACATTTTTTGAGCAGGAAACACAAAGGAGGCACTGGAGGAAAAAAGAACACAAAAGAAGTTAGATACTCGAATAATCACACCAACAATCACAAAAAAGCTAATGTGACAAATTTAAAGTGCAGCTGAAATACCACTGATGAATGATTCTCCTGCACCCATCCTTCCACGAGGAGACAACTAAATACTCTGGTGGATGAGCTTGATTCAGCACAGGTGAGGGAGCAGATTAATCAGGTCACAGCCCAGACTCAGGAAGGGAGGGGGACACATGTTCCTCATGTTTTCATGTGCACTTTAAACATGTTAGTATGTAATACTAACAGCACATTATGTAGCCCTAAAATAGACCAAATAGACAGAATACTGAAGTTAGTGTGTAGCTCAGACCAGCTTCCACAAGACCTGTGTAGATTTAATGTTGGACTTGAAGAAGACACATAAAAAAATAAATAAGAAGTGGTCTAGGGGACTTAGCCCAGAGAATTCTCAATCAAGATGCCATTTGCAGTATTCCAGTGCATTCAGGAATGGAAATGGGTCAAGACTGAGAAAAGATGCAGTGGGCATACTCCCCCAGAGGAAAATTTTAATATTTCATTTTTAAATATTCAATCTGATGCATTTTGACATAACAGTTAAGCAGAACTACAGGACAGCATGAATGAATAATAAAGTATCTATCTATACATGGTCCCATTACGCTATAAGGTACTGATAACTTCTCTCATGAAATGCATTTATTAACTTTCCATTGGAGGCTTGTTTAGATATCTACGTTATATCTCCTGCTGTGTTAGCTAACGTTATTAATCAATGACATGAAGCCTCTTTCAGCAAGCTTTAATTCTTCTGGTGATATTTTACTTTTAGCTAAATGTTAAACTAACGTCAGCTATTTTCCAATTGGATCAGCAAGGCGTCTTATGCTTCCAAATGATTCTCTAGCCAATCAGGCCTCCCCCCACCTTCTCAGAGAAAACACTGCTGATGTGAGGCCCTTCACGCTTACATTTCATGTTCTTGCACTTGTAGAGAGAATGTTTTTGTCCAATTCAAGCGTGTGCGTTTGCAGTTCACTGATGAATTGTGGTGTACCTCCATGTCCATGCTGATCACCACCCCACCCCCTAAAAAAAAAAAAAAACCATCAGATCTACACTGCAGGTCTCCTGTTTTGATTTCAAACCTGCAGATTTCACTGAAAGGTGAGGATTTTCATGCCTGGCTTTTTAACACCATATTAGCACCAGAAAATCCAAACTGGTTCTCTTAGATAGTTCTGGCTCATTATTGATCTGAAAATGTCCCAACATAAGTCAAATGTCACAAAGTGTTTGGTTTCTTAGTATTTCTTCCTAATGGTCTTCTGGAGTTGAATGTATTCTTTCCTCTTAAGAGGGCAGGTGAGTGTGTTTTACCAACCAGGAGGGCACTTTAGTTTGTGTTTAGATGCCCAAGAGGGCACAGAGGGAACTTTTGCACATGTTTCAGCTTCCAGAAGGTCACAAAGCGAACTTTAGAAAGCATTTTATTCCCAAGAGAGCACTTCAAAGTGTGTTTTTCAACATTTGGGCCATGAGGGGGAGTTGGGATTATACTATACTAGCACTATACTAGCAGAGCATACTGATTCGACCAAAATGTAGTATGCAGTATACAGTATGCGAACAAAAGTGAAGTTGCAGTATGCAAAGAATACCCGGATGACGTACTGATTCACGAAAAAATTCACAGTATGTATCGGACCAGTCTGCCTCGCATACTGTTACCCACAATGCAAAGCGGCTGAAGCGGAGCTAAAACAACCAGCAGCACATGAAAATAAATATATACGCGCCACTATTTGTTATCTTTACCTTTTCAACACATAATAGTGTGTAACAAATTGTAAAAAGGGCAGTTGTTGTTGTTTTCCGTTAACAGTTCCTAACGGCAGACTGTGATGTAAAGTCCGTCCTATACCTGCAGCATTATTACTGTAAACCACTGACAAGTCTGACATTTTACTGTTATGTTCTGTATTTTTCATCTGGATTTCCACCACCTTAAATTTTCCTGCTTCTCCTCATTCTTAATACTGTATTGTGTGTGATGTTTATTCTTGAACTGTTTTTTTCTTTTAAGTGACACTAATATGCCATCGTACGCCATCACACAGAATATATGAAAATAATTCCTCTCCAAAATAATACGTATTCTCCACCATTGACTGTTTCATATAAAATGCTGCTTCTGGCAATATCTGCAGATTAATAACTGAAATGTTAACATGTACTCATGGTTTGTTTGTTTTGTACAATTAAAATTAAGTTTGGGAAATAAATCAGCTGTAGCTTACTTCTGCTTTGCTCAAACTGAAAACCAGTGAAGCTACAAAACAAACCGAACTGAGCAGTCAGACTACATGCTACATTCCAGTGTAGTAGGTAATATGCAGTGCCTACTACATAGCCTACTGTAACGCATTACTTTTGCAACGCGTTACAGTAACGAAAGTACTTTTTTGGGTAAAAAGTAAAATAATGCGCTACTATTGAAAATTTGGTAACGAAACGTAGTTCCTTTTTAATGCAGTGCGATGTTACTTTTCCCTCGGACAGATCTGACACTGAAGCTGCCTTCTCAGCGGCTCGCTCGAACCACGAGCAGCGTTGCCAAGTCCGCTCGTTATAAGCATCTAAGGGCCGCAAATCTCGTAAGTCACGGCCGCGGGTTGTGGTTTTTTGGGCTTGTTTCTAGATGTGAAGTTTCTTCTTGGGGCTCTTAAGTCTGTGTGTATCCCTCTGATTATCTTCCAGCTCCTAACATAAAGGAAAAGATGACTGCGGTAGGTAGTTTGTCCACTTCCTCGTTTCCTGGTTATATGCACGCCCCCAAACACACTCACGCACATGGAGCATGCTCCAGAGTCAAAGTTGCCAGGCCTGCTTGTTATAAGCGATGGTCTTTTCTTGAATAGATACTTAGTGCTGTGATATTGAAATGTAATGTAGATGAAAATTAACACACTTTATGTAGATTTCTCTTTTTTAAAAAAGTAGTATATGACATTAGGAAAGGAAATAGCTGGAGGTTGCTTATTTGGGCTTGTTTTTATTGACCAGGCTGCTTATTTCAGAGGCAAAATGTGGAAACACTGGGCAGGAGCTCTGATTTCACAGAGTATGTGATATTTTGTAAAATAAAGAGCACAAAAAACTGTTATGATCTCTGTAGTAGAACTTTTTGTAGGCCTTCACATTTAGGAACAGATATGGGGTTCTGTCCATGATCAAGCAATGTAAAAGTAACAGAAAAGTAATGAGTAACTTGAAAAGTTACTTTTCATAGAGGGTAACTAAGTAAAGTAATGAGTTACTTATTTCAGAAGTAACGAGTAACGAGCAAACACTACTTTTTAAAAGTAACTTCCCCAACACTGATGACGTCATGTGCACTTCTGGTCTCTTAAAAATAATGTTCAGTTGGATGTTACGACCTGATGCCGTTTTATTTGAGTCGTTTTTCCAGTGTTTTGTCTGATGACTTTCATTTTGAGGCTGTTTTATCTGACACCGTTTTGTGTGATGACTTTTATTTTGAAGCCTGAGGCCGTTTGGTCTGAGAAATGACAGAGGTTTTCCTGAGACTGAGGATGTCCTAAAATGTAGACCGTACTTCAGCCTTATTTCAGCAGCTCATTAGTCCACAGGGATGTCAGAGGTGTTTATTAAATCCATTGAGACATCATATTTAATGTGAGTGTTGAGCTGTGAAGTCTACAGAGACACAGTCAGGATGATGTGATGGTCCTCCTTCACAGATTTGGGCTGCAGTGAGAGTCCACACTGACTGAGTCTAACCAGCTCAGACCCTGACGTGGGACACCAGCGTCCCCCCCGCCCACGCTCACACTGATAAACGCAGGTCTGTGCGTGGAAATGAGCGCACACTCATGTACTAAGAGGAGAAGTAAACACATAGATCCTGTTTGTGATGCAGAAGTGTGAAAATAAAGAGCCATCCACGGGCCGGTCCCACTGAAACCACGGTGTGACCTGGTTAAGAGGATCCACTCAGAGCTCTGAGCCCAGACAGACCCTGGATGGAGACAGAGGGGAAGGTTTTCTGTAGAAACCTCCTGATTGGTGTGGGCTGGAGAGGGAGGCTATCTCAGGACCCTGATGAATGAAGAACTGATCCCAGCTCTGGTTTCTGTCTCCAGGTTGGACCATGGTGGACCACACAGACTGAGACCTGGTCTGAAGAAGTGTGAGTGTTTTTAATCTTTGATTTAATGATGATTATTCAACTTTTTACTCTCATCAACTTTTCATCTGAAGGATTGTGTCAGAGCTCCAGAGATAAAACAGCATCAGGAGGATAAAGCATGGAGACATGAAGGTCAGAGGTCATCAGTCTGAGGAACAGGTCACATGATCAAAGTGAAGATGAGGAACAAAAATCAGCAGAGATGGTGTGTTGGTGTGATCAGAGAAATGCTCCATCACACCATGAGCTGAACGTGAGCTGTACATGAGAGCCTCAGGCCAACCCAGGGGATTATGGGTAATATCTATTTGTCCCTTTGGCTCCAGGATGTTCACATTGAGGAGCTCAGAGGGTTCAGTGTGTGATCATTGATTTGAACATGGAGAATAATCAGCAGGACAGAAGTCCCTGACAGACTGAAGTCATGTGGATGAAAACTGCTCTCTACTGTGTCAGACTTTTGGCCTGTTATTCTGGCAGCTCCACTTTTTGGGCTCTGGCTCCATGTTTGACATTTGAGTTCAAATCAGAGCCTGTGCACACAAAAGCTTCAAATCAATAAAGTAGTGAATCAATGACATGTCCCAGACGCTGACAGACAGACAGAGAACATTACCCACGGGCTCTTTGTTGATGAAATGATTCCTGTTTTTCTATTTTCTGTCTAATTTAGTGAGCGTTGTGTGCTGAGTGTGAGTGGGACTGAAAGGGTTCAAACAGAATCACTGATCAGGATTTTCTATTTGTGAAAGGACGAGGGTTCATTCAGAGATTCAGACAGTTTGGATTGAACATGTTGTTAATAAGTGAGGGCTTGTTCCTCTTCTGGGTCAATATTTGGACCCCAGACCCTTTGTGTCCTCACATTTGACACAAAATCTGAGCCTGCACAAAAAAACAAGATTAAAAATATCATCAAATCAAAAGAGTTGTTCATCAACAGGCCTCAGACTGAGAGAGAAAAACTTGAGCCACAGGCTCTTTTATTTCAGGAAATCCTTTATTAGAGGAAAAGATTCTTTTCTTTGTGTCTGTGTGAAAGTTAGAGAGCACTGGGTGCTGTGTGTGAGCGCCATGGAAAGAGTTCAACATCCAAGAATCATCAGGATTTCAGATTTTTGGACAGAACTGAAGGAAGAAAACATGTCCACTATTTTCTCTGAACATCTGTTTTTATTTCAATAAATGGACTGGACACCAGACCAGGTCCTCTTCTCTGGTCCAGACTGAAAACCGTGGTGGTTCACTGGTCCATAACTAGACCAGGTCCTCTTCTGTGGTCCAGACTGAAGACCGTGGTGGTTCACTGGTCCATAACTAGACCAGGTCCTCTTCTCTGGTCCAGACTGAAGACCGTGGTGGTTCACTGGTCCATAACGAGACCAGGTCCAGGAAAAACTGAAGGTGGACCATGGAACCACAAACACAGAAATCAAACTGGTTCAGATAGAAAGATGGAGCAGAGTTTGGGGTCAGGGGTCAAACATGGCTGACTCAGCAGGAGGTCAAAGGTCAGACCATCAGAGACCTCAGATGGTTGTAGATGATCAGATGATGACCTGCTGCTCTGATGTTTCTGCTTCTCTCCATCAGACGCCTGTGAGCTGGAGGTGGACACAAACACAGTGAGCAGACTCCTCAGACTGTCTGAAGACAACAGGACGGTGACACATGTGGAAGAGCGTCAGTCATATCCTGATCATCCAGACAGATTTGATCCTCATCAGCTGCTGTGCAGGTCTGCTCTGAGCAGTCGCTGTTACTGGGAGGTCCAGTGGAGAGGAGATGTTGAAGTATCAGTGAGTTACAGAAGAATCAGGAGGAAAGGAGGTGGAGCTGAATGTTTGTTTGGACGTAATGATCATTCCTGGAGTCTGTTCTGCTCTGGTCATGGTTACTCTGTCCTTCACAATAACAGAGAAACATCCATCTCCTCCTCCTCTTCATCCTCTGGTAGAGTCGGGGTGTATGTGGGCGTTCCTGCTGGATCTCTGTCCTTCTATAAAGTCTCCTCTGATGGACTGATCCACCTCCACACCACAGAGACCACGTTCACTGAGCCCCTCTATCCTGGGTTTGGGTTATGGTCTTCTGGTTCCTGGTTGTCTCTGTGTGGTCTGTAGTCCAAACCTGCAGATGATTCAAAGACCTGAGACGTCTTGTCCTCTGAAGAGACGTCTGTTTGTGCTGACAGGAAACAGCTGATCATCATCAGCTGATGTCACCTATGAACAGCTGATTGTTCTGAACAAAAACAGACTGAAATAATTCAAATAAAATCAAGAAAATAAATGTTTCATGTCTTTATTTACCTGAAGATGAACATCTGAACACCAAGAACCAGCTGAAGACTGATCTATGTATTTATTACACTGATAAATATATTTATTTAGTGGATAAATATACTTATTATACTCATTAATATATTTAGTACGCTGATAAATATTTTTATGAATCTGATAAAAACATTGATTACACATACATAAACATGTTTCATTTATTGCAAGTGAAATTAGAATTAACAATAAATACAATTCATGTCCATAAGCAGCTTCAAAATAATGCTTGTTTCTGAAAACATAAAACATTTCACAAAATCAAATGCATTCAATATAACAGGACAAAAGACAAAAAAAAAAAAAAGAGAGAGAATTTTAAACATTTAACTATACAATCAGAAAAAAATAAATTTTAAACTCTGTAGTGGCTCATTTTATTAAATCCTTTAATGAAATTATAGATTTTAATTTAATTAATCTCATTATATTATACTGCTTGTTTAATTAAAGATTATTTCATTGATGCTCTTTATATTGAACTGTTTAATGAGATAATACTGATAATTAATAATATTCAAGGAGTGTGGGAACGAGCCACAGAATAAGTGGGACTGAACAGTACCCCCGTATTGTTCAGTCCCACTCCCAAAACAAAAAGAGCAGGGGACAATAAAAGAGGAAAAACAACCAAGGCAAAGAATCCAGAGCAGATAGGGATGTATCATGCAGGACATCCTTCTCCAACAAGCTCTGAACCTCCTCAAGGACTCTTCACAGCCCGGACACACTCTGTTTGAGCTGCTGTCCTCAGGTAGATGGTACAGATCAGTCCAAACAGAGAGCAACACATTTCAGACTGAGCCAATACACTGTTCACCAAGAACAACATATCAAATATATCAAAACAACAACACAGTGAAGACAGGAAAGAAGACAAATACAACCACAACTATATACAAGGTCATAATAATAATAATAATAATAATAATAATAATAATAATAATAATAATAATAATAATATATTCTATTTAATTACAATGTCTGAAGTCTGATTCAAAGAGAAACCAGGTAAATGAAAATAAAAGTAACACTCATTCATTTACATGTAGTCATATAATATTTTGCAAGGATTCTTTGATTCTTCAAGAGATTTTTCCACCTCTGGTCCCAAAAAGAAACAGTTTTAAATTGAATTAAATTAACCCTTATTTATCTCAAATATATTCAACAGAGAGATATGAACAGAAATCCCAGAAAAAAAAAGTGAAGTCATTACAAACAATATATTTGAAACATAGTGGGAGGAAGTATCAAGTCCCACGCCTTCTCCATCAATTTTACAAACAAAAAACAGTTTTGACAAAATCATTTAGTGATCTAACAACACACAAAAACAAAGTAGTCATCCCTCAGTTTGGTGTTATACCTCCAGTTTTATCCATAGA
>JAZDUH010000303.1:557500-632729 GCA_036419115.1 Scarus forsteni | reverse complement strand
CTTTCATCTTTAAAGGTGATTATTGTGAGATACTGATCTAAAGATGTTAGCCTGAGAGGAGAAAGTGTTACAACCAACCCCGGTCTTCCATATGTCACAGTTAAACCCTTCTTTAGGCTCAGTTTAGCAACTGGTGCACCTGCTTCACAGTGACTCACTGTATCTACAGCTCTGTCCGCAGGTCCTGACTCTACACGTCTGTCCTCTAGTCCTTACTGTGACACACTGGATGTACCGATGGGTTCAGGCGCGTGCGCAGGAGTTCACTCGTGTCCTGCCCTTGTGCTGTGATCCTGCGCGTGGACGGAGACACACTGCATCTCCACCACACACTCACACACACACACGGAGGAGGAGGCGGAAACCTCCATCTGCCCTGCTCGGTGACCGACCCGTCATCCTCGGGCTCGGAGAAGAGGCGGACCACCTCCCGGCCGGTCCGCACCGTGGGTGAGGGAACCGGAGCCGAACCGGAGCGGAACCGGAGCCGAACCGGAGCAGGTGATCGGGAAAAAAGGAGGGAAATTATCATGGAGGAGATCTGTGGGCTATATATAGGCTATGCCCCGGACTGCACCACCACCGCCGCCGCCGCCACCTGCACCCCCGGTACCGGTAAGTCACGGAGCGGAGACGGGTTAGGGGGGGCATTGTCGGTCCCGGGGCGGGTACGTGTCCGGGCATCGACGCGAACTGACCCGTGAAAAGGACTTCAGAGGTCTTGTGAGGTCGGGTTACCGTTCAGCCATGTTGCGGGAGACCGAGAGGAGGGAGGGAGGGTGGGGGGGTAACGGCTGGGCTCTTGACACCTGCCCTCGTTTCCGGTGACTGAGGAGAAAAGCCTCGATGATCCGGATCACGGCGGAGCGGAGACCTCCATCCCGCCCCGGGGAGAGGACTTTGGGACTCGGTGTGTCGGGAGTCCGAGTGCCGTTCAGCCATGTTGCAGAGGAGGGAGAGATTACGAGCAAACGGCGGGGCTCCGGGGGCTCTGACACCGGCCGACACCGAGGGGGAACCGGGGGAGGAGGGGGGACCGTGCCCGGGCAGCTCGCGCTCCGGCGGGATGCGGATGCGGCAGCCGGGACCGTGTCGCCTAGAGACGGAGGAAACGGGGTCGACCGAGGCGGGCAGGCAGCTCATTTCCTTTATGTCATTAAAAAAGACTCTTTATTTTATTAATGAGACTCGTTTACATGATTCATGCGGAAGTATAAAGACAAATAATATTTAAAAATGTGTTTTTCATTTTTAACACGCTGCCATACAAGTCATCTACATGTTTGGATTTTAATTAATCTATTTATTTATGGGTTTATTTCCTTTTGGATTACATAATACTTATATTTTAAAATACATTAATCAAATTGTCATATGAATATATTTCTACATTTACTCATATTAATTTTATTGTAAGTTTTCCTACAAATACCTTACTTGTTGGTATTTTGATCAATTACATTTTTTTGTTCTACTTTTGTTTTTGTTTTATTAAATTTTTTAACCAGATTGTCATATGAATATATTAACCTATTCATATGTATTTCTCCAGTGTATGCACATGGTATATTGAAAAATAAGATTTTTTGTTTTATTTTTAAGTGTTTAATACCCTTCTTGACAAATAGCGTACTTATAAAAAATAATTAGAAATTTTCTTTATGTTTGTTTTTGTTAATCAACTGTTTTAGCTAATAAAATACAGATTTTTAAAATTTTAAATATATGTACTTATATTTATATTTTTGATAATCAATCAACATTTGAAAACAAATGCAAAAAGCTTTTATTTTCTATATTAGATATAAAAACTTGAGAATTATGTGTCAGTCATAAATTAATGATTATAAGTTAAATTTGTCTTTGTATAGTTAACATAAATGTGTAAACTGTATATTTATTAATCTACTTTAAAGGCTCATACTTTTGCAATATGTGGAGTTTATATATGTATACACACACACACACACACACACACACACACACACATGTATATATATACAGTTTTTAGGTAATTTATTTAATTCTTTTATTAAAATAAGGATATTTTAAATATATATAAATCAAATACACTTCACAAAAGTTCCTTTTTTAAAATTTTAAATAATTTTCTTTCATTTTAGTGCTTTTTGTTTGGATATTTAAAACATTTTAATTTACAGTTTTGCTGGTCAGATATTTTGATCACATCTGTGTCACAGCTGTTGCTTCATTATGAAGACTTTATTTTATTTTTTGACTGATTTCTTTGTTTTTATGGCGTTTTCTTATATAAATTTTATTTAGCTCAGGTGTTGGCGTGAGTGCTGTGCTGTTTAATGCTGTGCTGTTAGCAGGTGGAAGTGCTTATTGATGATCATTGATCATAATTGATGATTTTTAGATGATGTGAAGGTCAGACCAGGAGACGACACAGCAGGGTTTGTTGGCATGGCGATAACCCATAATGATTTGCTCTCTTATTATTGGGGCCATATGCATTCAATAATTAATTCATTCACTGATTCACTTTGTTCACACTCCTCTCCTTCTCCCCTCCATCCTCTCCTCCCTTTGTCTCCTCTCTCTCTTCATCCCGCTCTGTCCTCGCTCGCCCTTCGTCCTCGCCCTCTCTCTCTCCTCTCTCTCATCCATCTTCTCTCCCCTCTTCCTCCTCCTCTCCCTCCATCCGTCTCCTCTCTCTCTCTCTCTTTCAGGTCAATGAGAAGCAGCAACAGCTCGGCCCGGACTGAAAATCCTCCTTCTCTGGTGTCTCCTTCACCTCGATCGCCCCTTCTCCCTACCATGTTCTCCTCACTTCCATATGTTAACAAACACACTCGTCTTATTTTAGCATCACCGCCTTCCTCCTCCTCCTCCTCTCCTGCCCTCCTCTCTTCTGAGTTTTGACTCCCTCTCCTCTCGCGCACACACTGGAAAATGAAGCGTGGGTCGAGTGTGTTGCAGCCTCCCTCTGATGCAGCCAAACGCCACACACACTCAGAGGCACACTCTGGCGGCGGCGGCGTTGATGCTGGCTTGCTGAGCGTGTCCGACACGCACGCCGAGCTCACGGCAGACGCACGTGCCACAGGTTCAAGCCCTTTCCCAGCAGCCACCTCTCTCTTCAGCCCTGATGTCAGCAGCAAGATGGCGTCTGACCTCCTCATCAGGCTGTCAGGTAGCACCGCGCTAATGACCTCATCGAGCAATTTGAGGACGTGAAAATCAATTAATTAAAGCCTTAAATTAATTCTCTATATTTATGTAGACTTAACAAACTACCAGTCAGTCTGTATTAAATACATCAGCATTTAGAAACTGAAAAACAGTGCCCTCAACGAGTGAAAAATCAGATCATTTGCTGCTTCTGCTGTGGGTCAACGATCCTCCTTCACTAAAAGCAGCCATGGTAAAATCCTTGGTCTTAAGTCCTGTTTTCTAAAAACATCAATCCTGGGTTGAAAGCTGTGATGAAAGTGCCAGGATATGAGAAACTCAGCAAGAAATTCAGTTAACTGTTGCTATGAAGCTAAAATGCTTAATAATCCCACTTTTTGCTACTTTTGCTACTTCTCTGGTGGGTCAACCATCCTCCTTCCCTAAAAGCAGCCATGGGAAAATCCCACAAGCTTTTTCAAAAGTCCTGTTTGCTAAGAACATCAGTCCTGGATTGAAAGCTGTGACGAAAGTGCCAGGATATGAGAAACTAAAACGAAATTCAGTTAACTGTTACTATGAAGCTAAAATGCTAAATAATCCAACTTTTTGCTACTTTTGCTACTTTTGCTACTTCTGCTGTGGGTTAACCATCCTCCTTCCCTAAAAGCAGCCGTGGTAAAATCCTTTGTTAGAAGTCCTGTTTTCTAAAAAAAGAAAACGTCAATCCTGGATTGAAAGCTGTGATAAAAGTGCGAGGATACAAGAAACTAAACAAGATACCTGTTAACTGTTACTATGATGTCTTTAGCCTGAAGCTAAAATGCAAAATAAACCACTCCTGAGTCCTCTACAAGCAGATAGAGTCCATTCTTTGTAGTAGCAAGGAAGAGACAGGCAAAGGTTACCCACTGCTAACTAGCTTAGCTCAAACACTGGGAGTCAATGGGAAGTGATAGCCTGCCTCTGCCTACAGTCAGATTAACTCTTCAGCAACTCTAAAGCTCCTGTGTGCTTGCTGTGACTCATTTTTTTACTGCTTTAGGTTACGTTATCGTCTACTATCAGCATATTATCTTTTACTTTAAGCAGTGTTGTAAGCAAGTGGTTTGGTGAAGTTATAAGCGAGTCAAGTCTTTTGGACAGCTCTATTAATTGAATGATGAGAACAGTTTGAACTTTTTCAATTCAATTAAATTCTATTTAGTTTATTTGATAAGGAGGGACAATGTACATTCATACACACTTTACAAAAATAAAATGTAAATGTACCCAACTCTAGCTACCAAGCTCATTTCCATTGGTAGTCCCCCCAGCTAAAATATAAAAACAAACAGGTTAAAGGAAGAAAATACAAATATGATATTTAAAAGGTTCTGTTCTTCTTGTTTTGCTTCTTTTTAAAAAAAAAGAACATAATGGCTCAGATATTAACGGCTCACTCACAACTGCAAATTGGTTCTTATCATTCACTTAAAAGAGCTGTTCAAAAGGCTTGACTCGTCCATGAACTTCCCCAAACCACCGCGGAAGAAGTGGAAGTAGAAGAAATGAAATGATGATAGTAGACGATAATGCAACATTACACAGGAAAAAACAAGTCACAGCAAGCACACAGAACTGTTCAGAGTCACTGAAGAGTTTATCTGATAACTGTACACAGAGGCAGGCTAACACTTCCCATTGACTCTTAGTGCTTGAGTTAAGCTAATTAGCGGTGGGTTTGTCTGTCTCTTCCTTGTTGCTGTATGCAAAGTCAAAAGGATGGAGTCTATCTGCTTGTAGTGGACTCGAAAGTGAGGTAGGACACGAAAACAAAAAAAAGTTGAGCTACTTAGCATTTTAGCTTCAGTCAATAGACTCTTAGTGCTTGAGCTAAGCTAACTAGCGGTGGGTGACCTTTGTCTATCTCTTGCTTGTCGTGGAGTCATAGTGATGCAAGACCTGAAAAAAAATGTTGGACTATCGTCTCAAGTAGAAACAGATTAAAGCCCCAATTTGAAAGAAGTTGCGAAGTTGTGTAAAACGATAAAAAAGAGAAATCTATATTCAGCGAAATACAGTACAGTGATGAGGTATTTAATGTTCGAACTAAAGTGCTTTTTGCAAATATTCCCTCATTTTTATTTAAATTTAAAATAAGTGAATATATGTAAACAACAAAGTTTATCAAGAACTTCACACCTGAGCAAATAAATACTTTATTGCAGCTGATTTGTCAATTACAGACATTGAATCAGGCTGATCCAGCTGCACTGAAAGACTACCTTTAATGTGTCATAAGGAAAAAGAAAAGGGACATTAAAGCAAAACATATTTAACATAAGAATACTGCACTTTCACGTGTTACCCCAAGATTTTTTTAATTAACTTTTAGATTTATGATCACAGATTTTGTTAATCATCAGTTGATGTGTAAGAACATTCCACTCGTCCATCGATGCAGTTTTTGAACCTCTTCTCGTGTCGACTTGAGGCTGTAACATGAGCTCTGCCATAATCCATTTACACTTTAACTTCAATCAAATCTCCCTCACATATCCTAATTCCATTAGTTTCATCTCCCGTCCCTTAGAGGCCACCCAGAAGGCCCAGATGCATCCTGGGAGGCTGGTGGAGGTGGATCCTCAGAGGCACGAGGCCCTGCCCGAGGTGCGAGGAGGTCAGCAGGACGAACCGGGCCTCGCCCTGTCACCTGACGGGCCTGGGGCGAGTCCCGAACCGCCGTCACTGTCGCACACACCTGATGGCAACGCCACCACGGACACACTGGCCTCTGACATGCTGAGGAAGCTGGCAGGTAAAGAGTCTAAAGAGGCCACAATCAGTTCTTATTTAGTCTTCGTTTAAGTCTTTTGTTAAAATATCTCTTAGTTTTAGTCATTTAAATTGGTTTTATTTTAGTCTAGTTTAGTTGATGAAATTTCACCACCTTTTAGTCGATAAAATCTGTAAATTTAGTCGAGTAAAATATGAAGTGTAAAGGGTTCCCTTGAATTTCTGAAGTCATTTTTTACTCTTAGATAAAATCAACATCTAATAACTCTTCATTGAATATTAGTAAAGTCTGAAAGTCTTAATGAACAGAAACAAATGTTCCTTTGTGTGAAATGCAGTCACCTTTATTTAGGCTACCTGGCAGAGCATCTCAGTTACAATACCTGAACTGACCACAAACAGTGAACCTGCTCTACATGAATATATCAGTTCATAAAGAGAACAGCTCTGATTGGATCGCTCAACAACTTATCCCACCACCACCACCAAGCTAAGGCAGCTGTGATTGGATGTCCCTCTGAACTCATCCAACCTTTAACACAACCAAAGTAGCTGTGATTGGATAGATTCCTAACTTGTCTGTACTTCCTACATGACCAAATTAGGTCTGATTGGATCAAGTCTGTCAGACATTTTAGTCTAGTTTTTGTTGGTTGATGAAAATGCCAGTTAATTTGTTTTTAGTTTTGTCCATGTACACTTGTTTTATTAGTTACTGTCTAATTTTCGCCAGGGGAAAAAAGGTTGTTGACGAAAACCATGTCGAAAATAATTAGTCAACAAAATAAACACTGGCCCCAACCTTTATCTAATATTAGTTTTCTTATCTAAATGTAACCAGAATGCAATGTTGCCTCCTATACTGTCATCATTTTTAAACATTTGTTCAGTACTTTGTGTTTTAGAATGATAAACATGAGCATACAATGTAGACATGGCAATTGTGGAAAATAGGAAAGGCACCTGAACTGCAAAAAGAATTTGCAAAGGGTATACAATATGACACATTTAATCAGAAATGACTCCACGTGATCAAATTTATGCCAAGTTTTGTGACTTTTTGTAGATGTTTAGGGCTTCTATTTGGCCATCTTGGTATCTCTTTATTTCTGTCCAATCACAGAGCGCCAGGAAGTGAATGTCCATGCAGTGAGGATTAAAGAGGAAGAAGAGCCGATGGAAGTCGACACTTTGGCGATCCAAAATCGACCAATCACTAAAGACATGACCTCACTTTCCCCGATGGTGAGCCACCATCACTTCAGCATAAAAACAGAGAACCAGACACTCAAGAGCAACAAGATGGACGAGAAGTTGCTCCCAGGAGCCAGAATGGCCGACCAGTGTCTTCCTGGCCTTAAAATAGAGGACACATATTATACCGGCTCCAAAACTGTGGACATCCTCCTCTCCGGGGCCAACAACTTTCAGTTAAGAGTGAAAACTGAGGATCATGGTGTCCCCAGAGCCAAAATGGAAGACCATTTCTTATGTGGAGCCAAAATGGAGGAACCACTTCTTCTTCAAGCAAAACTTGCAGAAAAGCCTCCTCTTGTGGCCAACATGAGCAACAAGTTTCTATCTGGAGCCAAGATGAAGGACCAGTTTCCTTCAGGGGCCAAAATGGAGAACCAGCTTCTCCTGGCAACAAAAATGGAAACTCAGCTTCTTCCCGGAGCCAAGATGGCCGACCATGTTTTCTCAGGAGTGAAGATGGAGGATCAGCTGTTCTTTGGAGCAAAAACGGAGGACCAGTTCAACCCTGGAGCCAAGATGGCCGACCAGTGTCTGCGGGCTGTGCTATGGCAGGACATGTCGGTGAACCTGGCCTCCACGCTGCTGCACCAACTTTCAGGTAATGAATACACCTTTATGACTGGATTTAAGGGGGGGGGGCTTAAAGTTAAAATGCAGGGAAGTAGTTTATCTTAAATATTCATTGTTAATCAAGGTTATCAAAGTCTGTAAAGAAAGAAGCCTTTATAAACTCCCAACTTCTCTACTTTTCATTAACAACTCCAACAGTAAATGAGACTTTTTGTTTTGCCCTCTTGTTTCTTTATGCAGCACCAGCATGTTTAAAATAGTAAAAACATGAGGTTTATTTTTTTTAAAAGCCAAATTCCAAATTATAGTTATCTAAGATGCATGTTTATATACTACAAAGATCTAGTTTATCTAAAAGTCTCATATTCTACTGCTTTTCAGCAAGTTTTCACTAATAGCAGTGGCTCCTTGACTAACAAGCCTTTTTGATATCCGATCATGGCATGCTTGTAAACCCCTTTGTTTCAGCCCCACTCAAAACAGCCTGTTTTGGTGCAAATCTTAATAGCTGTGTCCTACTGTGCTTCTCACTGGTGTGGCTTTTGCTTTCTAGTGCTGTGCTCTCATGTTTACTGCCAAGACTGGCTGTGGGCTAAACATACACCCGGCTGGGAGAGTATTTTTCATTTTGTTCCTTGTTTTGATTTTCCCAGTGTTTGTTTGTTTGTTTGTTTTCTGGTTGTATGTTAGCTAACTTGAAAAGTTCTTGATGGATTTAAATGAAGTGTCTTGGGAAATCTGATCATGGGACAAGGAAGGAGTTAGTACACTTTGGTGGTGGTCCTATTTTTTTTAAGGATTCAGTAATGAAATAGGGCAGTTTTTTAACATTCTTGCTAATTCATTAGTTTGTAACGTAAAAAAAAATTGGATGTGGGTCGATGCAAAACCACAGTCAAGTCTGGATCAGGTATCAAGGTCTAGATTAGATTTTTTTTTCTGGGCCTCAGAAAAGGTAAAATAATCAATATTATTGCAAGCTAATGTAGCATTTAATGACAATATAAAGCAGAGAGTGGCTACAGTTAGCATTGCTAGCACCACCAGCCTCAAGTTCTCGTAACAGGTTTAAATCTACAAGTCCCTCCTGCAGAATCACTCTGATGAATTCACCATTTTTATATGAGCAGCCTAAATACTGGTCTATTTTTTTTATTCTATCTTTGGAAATACTGCCAAGCCAATTTGTGACGTGGCTTTTTTACACAACATTTGAGACTTTGGTCGGCCTGACAAAGTGCAATGTGACAGGAAACCAGACCAAGAGAAAAGGTTAGAACTTCAAGTGAACTAAGTCTGTCAAACTTTAGGTGATTACATCTAGAATTACTTAACTTAAAAATGTCATTTAGAGGCTTATTATTTCCATCAGACTGTACAACTCCTCACTTCAGGGAAGAAGCACGAGCCATATTTTTATTTATTATTATATTTGTAAATAGTTTTTACTTTTTTTACTTTTCTGATTCCAGTGTGCTTGCTGTGCTGCTGGCATCTTGATGTCCCAGAGGGAGTCTTCCCAAGTGTTTAATAAAGTTCTGTCTAATCTAACTTCATTACCTCCACCAAGGAGGTTATGTTTTGACAGATTTTGCTGAAATTTCCAGGAGATGTTGGAAATGGCCAAACTTAGCAATGATTCAGTTTTGGTGGTGATCCAGATAACTGCCATTAGCTATGATTGTTTTTTTCACAATAACTGTCTAACTAATAAAGATATCAACATGATTCTGAATGCTTGGTGTGGGTTTTCAGGATCAATGAATCATTTTATGATGGAAACTTGATCATGGACGTATTGCTTACAGATGTAAGCAATATGTGAGCTACCTTGGTGAAGGTTTGTACTCTTCAAGAGCTTCGTAGTTAGCGTAGTTATATTATTCATATATTTTTATCAGCAAACATTTAACATGATATACAATGGATTAAAGTACAATGCAAACAATTCAAAAAAATGTGAACATACAGTAGAAGATAAGACAATAACAATGTCAATAAACCATAAACAAATAAATAAATAAATAAAACAGTGTGAGTAATAAGAACTAGAAAAGTACTCGGAGAGCGCAGACTTCCGCTAGCGCCACAGTCCTCTCCCATATTGTGATTTTCACTATAAATATTAGTCCTACCTTTATTTCATATAATTATTTAGATTCCTTGACCATGAAAACATACCATTAGCAACTGGATTCTTAATGATATCTATTACTTAAGCAGTTATTCATGAAAATTGCATTTTACGTCATGGCGGATCCAGACGGTGATCCGGATCACCCCCAAAATCCAATCATTTGTTCCTTGTCTCAATTCGGACATTTCCTGAGAATTTCATCAAAATCCATCCAGAACTTTTTAAGTTAACTTGCTAACAAACAAACAAACAAACAAACAAACAAACAAACAAACAAAACGCCTGTAATAACCTAAACTCCTGGTGGAGATACAAAACCCAAAACCAGTGAAGTTGGCACGTTGTGTAAATTGTAAATAAAACAGAATACAATGATTTGCAAATCCTTTTCAACTTATATTCAATTGAATACACAGCAAAGACAAGATATTTAATGTTCAAACTGAGAAACTTTATTTTCTTTTGCAAATAAACATCTTAGAATTTAATGGCAGCAACACGTTGCAAAAAAGTTGGCACAGGGGCATTTTTATCACTGTGTTACATCGCCTTTCCTTTTAACAACACTCAGTAAACGTTTGGGAACTGAGGTGACCAATTTTTGAAGCTTTTCAGGTGGAATTCTTTCCCATTCTTGCCTGATGTACAGCTTAAGTTGTTCAACAGTCCGGGGTCTCCATTGTTGTACTTTACGCTTCATAATGCACCACACATTTTCAATGGGGGACAGGTCTGGACTACAGGCAGGCCAGTCTAGTACTTGCACTCTTTTACTACGAAGTCACGCTGTTGTAACACGTGCAGAATGTGGCTTGGCATTGTCTTGCTGAAATAAGCAGGGGCATCCATGAACAAGACGTTGCTTGGATGGCAACATATGTTGCTCCAAAACCTGTATGTACCTTTCAGTATTAATGGTGCCTTCACAGATGTGTAAGTTACCCTTGCCTTGGGCACTAACACATCCCCATACCATCACAGATGCTGGCATTTGAACTTTGCGCCAATAACAGTCCGGATGGTTCTTTTCCTCTTTGGTCCTGAGGACACGACGACCACAGTTTCCCAGAACAATTTGAAATGTGGACTGGTCAGACCACAGAACACTTTTCCACTTTGCATCAGTCCATCTTAGATGAGCTCGGGCCCAGCGAAGCTGGCGGCGTTTCTGGGTGTTGTTGATAAATGGCTTTGGCTTTGCATAGTAGAGTTTTAGCTTGCACTTACAGATGTAGACGAACTGTAGTTACTGACAGTGGTTTTCTGAAGTGTTCCTGAGCCCATGTGGTGATATCCTTTACACAGTGATGCCGGTTTTTGATGCAGTACCGCCTGAGGGATCGAAGGTCACCGCTAGTCAGTGCTGGTTTTCGGTCTTGCCGCTTACGTGCAGTAATTTCTCCAGATTCTCTGAACCTTTTGATGATATTACGGACCGTAGATGATGAAATCCCTAAATTCCTTGCAATAGCTGGTTGAGAAATGTTGTTCTTAAACTGTTGGACAATTTGCTCACAAATTTGTTCACAAAGCGGTGACCCTCGCCCCATCCTTGTTTGTGAATGACTGAGCATTTCAGGGAAGCTGCTTTTATATCCAATCATGGCACCCACCTGTTCCCAATCAGCCTGTTTACCTGTGGGATGTTCCAAATAAGTGTTTGATGAGCATTCCTCAACTTTCTCAGTCTTTTTTTCTCAGCTTTTTTGAAACATGTTGCAGGCATGAAATTCCAAATGAGCTAATATTTGCAAAAAATAACAAAGTTTACCAGTTCGAACATTAAGTATCTTGTCTTTGCTGTGTATTCAATTTAATATAAGTTGAAAAGGATTTGCAAATCATTGTATTCTGTTTTTATTTACAATTTACACAACGTGCCAACTTCACTGGTTTTGGGTATTGTAATAAAAAGGCAAACAGGGCAAGTAATAAAACACAAATGAGACAGGAGGAGTGAGTATTAGTCACAGGTGTTCATTAACAAAGAATTCTGTTTATTGAGTGTGTGGGAGAATAATAATTATGTGGTTTAAGGGCAAAATCTTATAGAGAATACAACAGATTAATGAATATGAAAACATATAAATAAATTAAAAAAAACAAAAACAAAACAACAACAAACTAACTTGGTCCATGCTGATGGACAAACATCGTTAGACTTTTGAACAGTGCCTGTGTTTCTGAATTGACCCTTCGCTAAGCCCCGCCCCCCTTGGTTACTGTTGCTATGCCTGTCAAGCTTTGCCTCATGAGTGAGAAATATAGAGTTTTTAGTGGTTCGGTGAGTGATATTCCTAAGGAAATATCTGCTAATTTCTCGAAATTTTCTTCAGATATATCAAAAAGGAGTGAACAGAAAGATCTCCAGTATGCTTTAGAGAGTTTCATTTACCAAATCAAATGTAAGAGTTCAAATGTAGAGGACATTCAAATAGAGGGAGAAGCACACAGATCTCAATGCAAGCGTCAAGCAGTCCAAGTGTTATACTTCACTTTAAAATAATCACATACAAGAACAAGAACAACAATGTTCTTGTCCAGCAGGGTAAGTTGATATATATATTGCTGGAATTGAAATGAATAATGTTATCATTATTGTTGTGTTTGCCCCTTTCTAGGGCGTCTGTTCATAAAAATGCGAACAGATACAGTATGTCAGAACTTCTCTGCTGTAACTAGTACTTCTTTTGCCTTTTTACTGTTTTCTGCTGAGAGCTTGACAGACCTCTTGTGCATAGTTACAGTAGCTAACGTGGGATTGGACTGTAGCTGTTTGTGGTAGGGGCTTAGCAAAGGGTCAATTGTTATTTATGTTCAAATTTACCACACTTTAGCGTAAAACCTTGCACTCACAAAATATGTTTGTTCTAACTTATTGTATATTTCTACCATTTGATATGTTTTTTCATGGTGTCTGCTGCTGACCTCTTAGCCAGGTCACCCTTGCAAAAGAGATTTTAATCTCAATGGGTCTTTTATTTGGTTAAGGAGGATAAATCAATATGAAAAATATGAATTAAAAAAAACACCAACAACAAACTAACTAATTAGCAATTGGGGAAAAAGAAAAATACAAGGAAGAAAAAGGTAATAACAAAAACTGTCTTGTATTCAAGACATTAAGATGTTGAGGGGTCCAGGTTACTTCAAAATGATGAGTTTGGTCTTGGAGAGCAGTTATTTATTTTTATATTTGCACATTGTTTTTTTTACTTGTCTGATACCTGTGTGCTTGCTATGCTGCTGGAATCTTAATTTCCCTGAAGGAGTCTTCCCACGTGATTAATAAAGTTCTCTAATCTAATTTAATCTGTCTAATTTTTTGTATGTGTAATCACACCTGCTGATGTCTGACCTCTGTCTCTGCAGAGCGGGTCAGCAAATCCAACAATCGCCTGGTTGAGAGGTTGACTCCGCCCCTCAGAAGCAGGTAATGTGCCACATTAGTGAACGATGAAAGCGTTTACCCTTCCTCTGCATTTACCACCATGTTCTTCCTCCTCTGCAGTCCGGCTCTAAAGGTGAACGTGGATCCACTCCGCTCCTCGCCACCCCTGAACTCGCTGGAACCTGCACATGGTAATCAAACACTAAAAACACTCAGATACAGGAGGTGGAGCGTGAGTATCTAAATTAGCTTGGGGTGTCAAAATATCACGTTAATTTAGATTAATCTTGTTAATCTAATTTTTAATCTGATTTTACTTTTTTGGTATTTTAAGAGGGTAACACCTTAAACACCAGAGCAGCTGGTGATTGCACGATTGGTTTGCTCATCACACTCTTCACAGACCAATCACATCATCACATCAAGCCCCAGTATGAGGTAGCAGCTGGACCCTGTTGTTAGCTGTTAGCTTAAACGTACGTCAGTCCTTAGACTTTCGCCTTATCTTACATTAAATTAAACCACACAGATGTGTCATCTACACATGTGACTTTAATCTCCTCAAAGACAGAACCACCAAGTTCTTCCGGTAAAATTCTGAGGAGGACATATTTGATATCGTAGGGTAACCATGACTACGGCTCGGCATTGTTAGCGCAGCATTTCCGTGTCTCTCTCGGTTTCCCAGCGGTGATCTCTGGTCAGTAGAAGAGCAAAATCATAATTTCCCATAAGAAAGCTTAAAGTGACTTTCTTCGCTCCTCTTTTTTTACATGCCGCTGTTGTTTTCAAACGTGCAGTCACTTCCTGCTGTCGTCACATCCGCAGCTCCGCCTCTGTCCCCTGATTGGTCCGTTAAAGCTGGAGAGTTTTTATGCATTGGGCTTCTTGTGCTTTAGTTTTTGGGGGCTGGAGAACAATCTGTTGATCTGCCACAATAATCCTAAAGCATTGCAATGAAAATACCTCAATTTGAGACTTTTTTCAGCAATTTTTAAGTGAGATTAAAAAATAGATTAATTAATTACAGGCCATAATTAACCCTTTAACTACCAGCTCAACTGTTCATCAATTCATCATGTCATCAATAGAAACAGGGATATTTAATGTTTAAAAAACCTAAACAAATCAAATTGTTGTCTGATTTAATTAACAATTTAAGGAAACAAAAAAAATACAAATAAACAAAATAAGATATTTTATGCTGCAGGATTTAAAAGTTTACAAATCCAACAGTTGATTAACGTGGTAACAAAAAAAGTGCAGAAATATTTGGAAAAATCTATTAGAAAAGGGAGAAATGTTTTTAAATAAAACAACAATAAAAAAATAGCTTAAAACAGATTATATTGAGTTTGAAAAACACAGAAAATGTTTTGGATGAATAACAGATTTTTCTGATAAATCATATCAGTAAGTGGGTACGCTTTGAAAATAATAATGTTGATAATTATAATAGTTTTTATCTTTTATAACTTTAAATCCCACAAGAAGAACATGTCAGTTCTTTTGGTTTGTTTGTAGTTTATTCTAGACGCTGACAGAAACAAACAATGACTTGTTTTTAACACATTAAAGAGACTATGAGGAGTTTCTAAGTAATTACAAAAAAGTCTCACTTTTAGATATATGCCTGATCGAAATACACACTTTAAGATGAGTTTTATAGCATCAAAATAGGTTATCTATAAATGCTATTCCTTAACTTCACGGTTGGGTCGGACAGCCTACTACAAAACTACGATAAGTTTTCCAAAAATGGCTTGTTGTCACACATCAAAAACTACCGCTACGTAACTAGAAAGAGATACATTACCTCGTCACTTCGCATCCTGTAAGTTGTTGAAAAAAGAAGTTGTAAAGCAATGCAGAGTTCTGAGGAAGGTCTGAGCTGCATTCATGAGCATCACAACAAACACACGCTTTAGTTTGGGTCACATTTTTTGGTGTGTTCCAGTTGTAGTCAGAAGTAGGAATTTCCAAGTTCCGAGTAGGAAACTGCAACTGGAATGTACCCCAAAGTCTGAATTTCCTACTGGGAACTTGGTGAAATCTCGCCACCCCCGAGTTGACAATCGAAGATGGATGCCCCCAGTGTGAACAGTTATTTAGCTCCTGTAATAATCAATTTATTTGCACTTCTGACTGGGGTGTGTTGCTCTAGATCAGCTGTATACATCGTACTGTTAGACTTATATTTACAAAAATGCTGCCATAGTGATAATCACATTCTTCATACAACACAGGGCGTGCTAACAACAGCTAAAAATAGCCTGGTAGATCGGCATGTTTTTTTCCAACTTCAACTGGAACGCTGATAAGTCGGAGATGATGTCATGTCCATTTCCCAGTTCCCGTAACCCGAGGTTACTGGAACGCAGCATTACGACAGTCGCCGCGCGTGCTCATGGGTAGCAGAGTCGTAACGTAGCCGGGAATAGATTCTCCTCATAGCACCTTTGAATATTCCTGAATTTATTGACTCTGCCGAACAGTTAAAGGGTTAATTAACCCTCCATTTTTTTAATGTACTGACAGCACTAAAATAAACAGCGGGGCAGTGTTATGAGGAAAACACAGCAGAGAGGAGTCAGCTGCTCCCGCTCTGCTTGAGGAGGCGTCGATCTCTGAATGTTGATCAGTGTCTCCGGGGAGAGTTACTGTGATCACACACTGAGTCAGAGCCGATCGCTGATCCACTCTCACTGTAATGTGCCATAACGAGGCTGATTGTCGGAGCCACTCACTGAAGGTCACTGGAGCGGCGAGATGGCTGAATACGAGGGAAGAATCAGTCTGAAGGCTCAAGGTTTCCTCAGATCAGCCTGCTCTCACTCCTGAATAAACGTGTGTGTGCAGTGTTTAACAGCAGCTCCGTGATTATCACCACTTTTAAACGTTTACTATTCAGTTTGGGCGTTAATGCCACCAGATCACCCCTGTGGGATGAAGAAGAGCTGGAGTCAACCAGCTTTAACATTCACATTCAAAGTATGTGAATGATGTCCTCCAGAGGGAACCATCATTAGAAGATTTCTTAGCTCTCAGAGAAAAAATTAAACATGGAGGCAGAAGAGTCACTTCATGAATTACTAAGCAGAGTGATAAAATATTTTCTGTTTATTTCAGAAACCAAACCCGGCCTCATCAGAGATCAAACCACTGGCTGCTCTTACTTTTACAGGTAACACATGCACTTGTTTTTGCTGTTTTTATATCAAGAAGCTTTTTGCACCAGCTTTAAAATAATCACCCTACATTACAGACAGCACTTTTTAATTTAGTTTTAGTAATCATCTTTCCTCTAGAATATATTTTAGTTTTAGTCACTTTGTTTAAATTGTAGTCCAGTTTTAGTTGATGAAATTTCACATTTTCACATTTTAGTTGACAAAATCTACTGTAAATTTAGTCAACTGAAATATGAAGTGTAAAGTGTAAGACATGTTTTATGTTTCCTTGAATTTCTGAAGTCATGTTTTACTTTTGGTCTCTGTCAAACATTTTCAGTTTTCATTTGTTGAGTAAAATGTCATTAAATTTCGTTTTTGTCCACGTCCGCTTGCTTCTATTAGTTAAAAGGTTGTTGACCAAAACTATATCCATTTCTCATAGTCCCAAAAAATAGTCCATAAAGATAGGTCGCAGGTCGATTAAGTTTAAAGCAACATCTGATTGTAATAATCTTCCTTCCTCCAACTCTTTTTTCATCTTTATCTCAAATTTATTCTCACACTTACAAGCAGGCTGTTGATGTTTTTTATTTTTGTTGATTTTTTATTTTATTTATTCATTAATTTATGTATTTATTATATTTTTGTTTACATGTACGTATATTTAAGAAAATAATATTTATATATTTTTTAAATATTTAATAAATTTAGTGTATTTTTATTTTTTTATTGTTATATTTCTTTGTTCAAAGTTGCTGTGGCATTCTGTTGCTCCTGGTGATTGTATTGTATTTTATTGCAATGGGACTGTGTGGGGGTTGTGGAATTGGTATAGCAGTGTGTTTTGTGTTTTCTGTGCATTACTGTTATGCATTTTTTGTGTTATTTTTGTATCTTTGTTGGGACCCCCTCAAAACCGAAATGCCTCATCTCAATCCTCATCCTCAATAAAATTAAGAAATAAAATTCTAACTATGACGAGAATTATTACTCAACAAAAATTAACACTAGTTAAAACTAGTTACGCTGTGCCTTTTGGATGTAAGGTTAATTTTAATTTGTAAAGTGAAGCATCAAGATCAAGAAAAATATTGCTGAAATGACATCTTGGCTTCATTTATCCAATCAGTTAAAAGCATTTTTGGGGGGTCCGGAAAAAGGAAAGACTCAAATCATCTTCAAGATGTTTTTTTATCAGCTAAAGGGGGACTTTTTGGGATAGTTTGGGTCCAAATGATGTAACAGAAAAACTGCAGAAATGTCCCACTTTATAAAACAATCCAATGTCCCCACAGTGACATACAAACAAACACACACAAACAATAATTTGCCAATATGTCCTCATAATGTTTAAGGTCCCAATATGTACATTAAACAAAATAACTATGAGTTCCTTCTAATTTAATTTGTTGGTATATAGTATCATCAATTAAATAAAAAGCCTAGACAAAGGGGCGGCAGCTCAATCGCCTCTGTCTTTTTGAGGATGCCATGTAGTTTTACACAGCCCCACTAAAACAACTCTGCCTACCAAACAGAGGTATTAATATAGTCAATGCTGTTGTGGAAAACAGAGCAGAAAATATCCAAACTGTGCAGAGATGAGCCAAGGTTGAGCAGATAACACAAATAGAGAAGAACCATTTGTGTGTAGTTACATATGCACATTTCTGTAACCCTTCAGGGCCATTATTTATGTCCCAAAATTAAGACTTTCATTTGTAAAGCAGACTCTTTGACATGTCATCCCAGAAGTAACTATAACCTGGAGCTTTATTGTCCCTTTGCAAAATGTCCCCAATACGTGCAAACTGAAAGCAGGTCCTCATTAAGGTAGAATTACAAGAACACTTTTTCATTTTGGGGACTTTCTACCATGAAATATGGTTAAAGAGTTTTGTAATACCTAAGATAGCTCAACATAAGAAAACGTGTGAGTTTTATGGAAAAATTAACCCCCCATCTAAATGGATCAACTTCCTGTCCACACACACACACGATCTTGTCAACTGTCCTAATGAAGACCTTTAGTTATACACCAACCTGCGGGGACTGTTCTGAGACTCAGTACCTCTCACCCTTTTGCCAGTTTTGCTGTTTCTTAGATAGAACATGATGTTATACATGTGAATTTTCATTTTGTTCCTCTTTGCAAAATGTGTCCCCACAAGGTGTAAAACTCACACAGGTCCTCATAAAGCCAGAAATACCAGTACATAGGTGCCTTTTTGATATGCGTGCTGAATACTATGAAAAAAGGCAGGGTATATATATGTTTTATTTTGTTCTAAATGAGAAAAGTTAAAGAGTTGTTCAAATATTTAGCCCTGAGTGAATGTCTTTAGTTCTTACAGACATGCATTTTTGTTCATCTGTCCTTATTCGGGTCTATATTTACATCAAAATCAGTGAGAAGTGATTTGATACTTCGGGTCCCTTACCACTTAAAGTTGGTTTGAACATGAAAGTTAAAGTTTACCACTTGACTAAATTTTCCCCAGAAGATGTTAAACTTTTTTATTTCCCTGTAATGCTAGAAAAACAAAAGAAGCCTGAATCCCTTTTTGATTTTTTTTTAATTTAGTGTTATGTTTTAGCGAGGAGAATAATGATAAATTAGGGCAATACTCAACAGTGATAGAGAATTAAACACTTATATATATTATTATATATACAATGAGTTTAATGTCTGTCCATCAAGACTAAAACACAACCTTCATGTCCCTCCAGGTGTCATGTGTGCGGGTTTGAGACGGACAGGTGTACCCTCTTCCAAAGTCACATGACCGAACACCGCCAATGGGAACAGGGCTCCTTCTCGCTGCACTGCTGCATCTGCGATCACTCGACCAATCAGGAGACAGAGATGAGGGCTCACATCAACACACATTTACACGGTAACACGGACGCCATTAGAGACATGAGGTGAGCTCACTGATGTTTTTAATGCAGGTCTTTATTTTTATTTTACTATATTTTCTATAATATTATAAATTATTAATTATCTCAATCAATCACACAATCAACTGTTGGCTTTTAAAACCTCTCAGTCCCACACCAAGAAAACATCTGTTTTTTGGTTTGTTTGTGGTTTTCTCTGTTTCCTGAAATGTTAATGGAATCAAACGATTATTTGATTTGTTCTGTTTTTTGAAACATTATATCTCTGAATTTAAAGATGACCTCTACAAATCAGTTGAGCTGGTAGTTAAAGGGTTAAATTTGTTGATTTCTCTAAAGTCAACATCAGGAACTGTAATGAGGGACGGTAGAGTGGTTAATCTGTGGGAGGAATCATGGTTGGATCATGTCCAGTGTGTCTGTTTGTGGTGTTACCTCTCTCTCTCCTCCACTCTTGTTGACTCCCAGAGTTTCACTTCCTGCCTCCTGACTTCCTGTCACCAGAGTCACATGACTATTATCAACCCTGAGAAGTTTGTTTTTGTTCCAGGCTGTTTTTGTGTTTTCAGTATTTCAGCTGTAGATAATGTCATACCTGTTTCAGACTGGACAAAAACCTGTTTAAACCCGGTAACGGTCGGCTCCTGTTGGCAGTTTGAAAGGGTTTGGTCGGCATTTCGACCTGGGTCGTTTGACCCTGCAAGCAACTAGGGAATGGACGATTCACTTAAACTCATGATACGCTGCACCTCGATATGCCCGGGCCACAATACGAAACGTAACGATACAATATCAAAAAAGTAAAAAAGAAGAAATAAAACTGTGTAATTGCAACTTATTAGTTTTTGTTTGAGTTGCACACAGGAAAACACAAGGCCTAACAGGCCAAACACAAACAATAACACTCTCTCTAACCCTAGAGAGGTTAGAGAGAGTGTATGCTAACAAGCGGGAGGCTTGTTTTCACCGTCTTCGTCTTTTTTAATGAGGAAGCAAAAATACTGCCAGACAGATTACTTGTATACAGGCGGAGCGTCCTCAATTTCGACCTCATTCGACTCCATCATTCAGCTTTTTGGAGGCAAGCTTGTTGGTGCTAATGTTTAATGTCGTCACTTCTGGTCACATGTGCTATTACCGGATGTTATGTCTTTATTTCATGATCCATTTTTTTCTCAAACTCGATGCATTTCGTCACGTACTGTATCGCGATATATTGCCAAACGATATTTCATCCCATCCCTACAAGCGACACAGGTTTTTTGCAGCTCACTTCCGATCACCTTCAATGAGAACATCACACTCAGGTTAACTTGCTGTTTTAAGGATGACGTTGGTGTAACGTCTCCACGGCATAATATCACGTCCACCCCCTCCGTCTGCAACTTAGGTGACTCTTTGCCATCTCAAAAACAAATTCCATCTGCCTTTGTATCATCAGTACCAAGTTTGTACATTTTCAAAGATGGACAAAAGTACAAAGTAGAGTAAATCACGTCCACGGCCTCCTTGCTCCTTTCTATTGTTTACATGGAGGGGCTATGACGTGCTGATGATGACATTAGCTTGATGCACCAGAGGAAAAAAAGCAGCCATGCAGCTCGTCTGCTGCAGGTTAGACCGTGTCTACTGACAGTGGGAGAAGAGTCACATGTGATTGTTAGCGGGTTAACCTGGGTTAAAAAAAACCTGTGTTGGCCCGCTAATTTTAGTGTGAAACGGCATTAGTGTGGTTCCTAATCGGAATTGACTCACTCTTTTAGCCAGCCCCTGGTGGACACTAGGGGAACTGCAGTTTCTGTGCCCTTCAGTCTTCATCCTGGGCTGGTGTGTGTCTGAGCTGCCTTCACGTCTGTCTCTCACAGTGTGTGTTATTAACCCGTCCTTCCCCTCCTGACTCCCAGATGCCCGTCACACACCTCCCCGCCGCCCGGCATCGTTCAAATCAGTTTCAAGGCAACCCAGCCGGAGAATAGCACCTCGGAGCATCGCTGCCGCATCTGCCAGAGGTCGTTTCCAGGGCAACAGGAGCTGCTGGTTCACTTCCAGGGTCATCGCCAAGGCAACCAGTACCGGTGCGACCGGTGCGGCCACCTGACGCGGACAGCCAACAAGCTGGTGGAGCACGTGCGTGTGCACACGGGCGAGCGGCCCTTCACCTGCGAGCTGTGTCCATACAGCGCCAAGAGGCGGGACAGTCTGCGCCTGCACTGCAAGGTCAAACACCCCGCAGACGTGCACACGCACCGCTCCTACGTGCACGGAGACAGTCAGCGGGCACACAAACACCTGCAGCGGCTGCACACGCCGCCGCACGCGCTCACAGCCGCTCCCTCCTCCTCCTCCGCTTTGCCCGCTCTTCCTCTTCATCCCTCGCTCTCTGACGCGCAGGGTGGAGGGATCTGTCTCCTCTTCTCCCCATCACCACACTCATTACTCTGAAACCTCGCTCTCCTTCATCATCGTCATCCTCACCCTCCTCCTCCTCCTCGTCCTCCTCCAGCAAACACTCCTTCCTCGGTTACCTTGGCCTGACGACTTCTCTGTAAATGCTTTCTTTTCTTCTCTCCTCGCATCCTTGTGGTTATCTCCTTCACTTTTCCTCCCTTCTCCTTCTTAATTATCCTTTCCTTATCTCCTCTCCTCATTTCCTCTTTCCATCTTTTTCTCCTTTTATCTACATTTTTAATTCCTCCCCTCCTTTTTCCTCTTTTAATTTCCTTTTCTCTTTACATCATTTAATCACCTTGTTTCCTTTGTCCCTCCTTCCCTTTTCCCTCTTCTGTCTTCATTCCTTTCCTCTCAGCCTCTCCTCCTTCTGTTCTCTTCTTATTGTTCTGAGCTGTTTTCAAAACCGCCTCCTACAAACTGATGATTCAATGTCTGTAATCAGGCAGATCGACAGCAGGAAGTGACTTCACATAGATTAGCATAGATGCTAGCAGCTATAGTAGCAGCTTTATCAGATCTGAACCACATTTCTTTATTACCGTAATTTCTCAATATAATACGCACTCAGTTTTTTCAGGCTTTTTTCCAAGATGTGCTCAAATATAACCCACACCTAAATTTCTCCAAACCTTACTCTCTCAGACAAACACCCAAAAGCTTTTGTCCTTCTTTATCTCTGCTTTCTTTTCCCACCAACAACAAATGTTAGCTCCACTTACGCCAGATTTCCTACCAGCTTCTCCGTTGCCCACTGCCTCAGCCACTTCAGTCACCTTTCTGTTGAATGCTGCTGGTAACTTCAGTATTTTACTGATGTAAAATTATTATTATCTCCAGACGACACCTGCTGACGGTATCACAGTGTTTAAAGACATGACTTCACGCTGTATCTTATTTCATACTCGCAGTGTCTTCAACCAATCATGGCGCAGCTATTTCGGTCACCTTGTTTGCAAAGTAGCAGTGCCGGTGCATTTACACGTGAGCTGTACCATAACACAAAGAATTACAGGATCATTAGGCAAAGGTAAACTAGCTAACTAACTAGCTAGCTAACTAAGTCCAAAAATATTGGATTTGAACAATTTAACAGTCAGTTTCATAAGAATTACAAAAGTTTGGTGGTATTGTTTTGCAGAGAAAGAGAATATTTCTGCTTTTTGGATCAGATGTGTTGTAACAGCGATGTTGGCAAGACAAAATATTTTACATATTTTGCGTGTGCTCGTGTACAATGCGCACCCAAAAATTAGACTCTAACAGTTTAGATGATACAAAGTTAAAAAGTGAAACAAAGTCTCAGTATTCAAGAACATGATTTGAAGGCTTCACAAACTTTTTGCAATGAAAAAATTGACTGGATTTTGGAGCTCTAGAGACATACCATGGCTAGCTAACCTTTTTCTTTAACTTGCTTAGCGCAAAACTAATAAAACTCTTTTGGCTAATATTCTAAGCTTTGACCGACACAAATTTTTTTTGTTTTTTTTTACCTCAATCAATTCAGAAAGAGACTTTGCAAAAGTGCTAATTATTCCTATCTGCAATAAAATTTGTCCTGGACGCTTTGTGTCTGAATGTACGAGAGATAAATCGACAAAATCCTCGTCAAACTCTACGTCAGCGTGAGCAGTCCCGTACAAGAAGAATTACACGATCATTACACAAAGGTAAACTAATTAAGAAGCAAAATATTGCATTAGAACAGTTTAACAATTTTATAAGAATTACAAAAGTTTGGCTGAAATGTTTCACAGAGAAAGATGTGTTGTAACCGCGATGTTGGCAAGACAAAATATTTTACATATTTTGCTTGTGGCACATACGCCAAAATTAGACCATGCTTAAGAGCAAAAAAAAAGCCTTTTAAATATGACAAATTACTGTAAATGAAAAACAAATAACAACACAAACTTCTCTATAGTAGTGATTTATTCTCTGCACTTCCAACATGTTTCCAAAATTTTTTTTACCATGTACTTGCGACAGCAGTATCTCCCGCCTACTACATTATCTGGCCTATAATGAATGTGATTGTCAGAATGATTGTCCAATCAGCTGCCAGGTATGCTCCTGAAAGGGTATGCCCTCAGCAAACTTTCTTTTGGCTCTTCTTTAAGTTAAGAATTCCAAAATAAAAGCCTCAGTCATGTGAAGTATTCTTACTCTTTTTAATCACAGTATCCAAATAAAATTACATATTTGACTATGCACCGCGCTCTGGTGAAATCAGTACCTGATCGGAATCTGCCTTTCCTGCCTTTCATTCCACTTCGTTATCAGCTGTCCTTTTCTCTGATTCTCTCTTGCCCCTCTCATCTCCTCTCTTGCCTCCTCCTCTCCTTTCCTTTTCTCTTATCTTCTTTCCGTTGCTTCCCTCTTCTCTCTTTCTTTCCTTTCCTTTATCCTTGATATAGTTTCTTTCTTTCCTCCTTTTCACTCCCTTCCACCTTCATCTGTCCTTTCCATTCATCCCTCTCTTGCCTCCTCTGCTCCTCTCGTTTCCTTGCCTCCTTCCTTCCTTCCCCCCATCCGTTGGACTTCTAAAGTGATGGATGTAAAGCTCTTGTAATGTAATCGAAGTACTGTCACTCAGCACTCTGTATGAGAATGTCAATCAGCGCCTGTTATGCTCTGTGATGCACTGAAGAAAAAAAAAATCACAGTTTAGGAACGTTTTTGAATTTATTCAACTTTTTTGCATCATGCTCGTGATTTTTGCTGCATTCCTGCCTGCTTTTAGCGCCTCATATAACCACTGAACTCTTAGCTATTTAAACTGTGTGACACATATTTATGCCTGTCGCTCTCGTCCTGCAGAAACCTGAAGCCTGAAAATCCTCCACCGACACAAAACCCTTTAACGTCACCTTTTGATTTACGTAGAAGATACCTGCCTGTCTAGATTGAACAAAAAAATCAGCTATGGGAGGACAAGAGTCAATAATTTGTCCTGTTCATCTCATGTTTTGTCCTATTGGACCACCAAATCAAAGGAACTCTAAAGACAAAACTAATTAGTCGTCAGTTTCATGCTAACATGCTATCATGCTAACAGTACTCGCGACTAGAGAGTCTCTTCTCTTATTGGCCACAAGTCTTTTTCTTAGCTGGCAATAAAAAAAACTTGAAATCATAAGAAAATTTTAAAAATTACCATATCAAACAAAAGACTAGAAAGACCAGAAAAGCACTCAGAGAGCACAGACCTCCACCAGCGCCGCAGTCCTCTTCCATATTCTGATTTTCACCATAAATATTACTCCTTCCCTTATTTCATCTAAATATTTAGATTCCTTGACCATGAAAACAGACCATTGGCAATTGGGTTCATAATATCTATTTCAGTTCAGTAAATATTCAGGAAAATCACATTTTTCGTCATAGCGGTTTTATGCTGATCCGGATCACTCCCTAAATCCAATCATTTGTTCCTTGTCCCGATCCGGACATGTCCTAAAAATTTCATCAAAATCTGTCCATACCTTTTTGAGTTATGTTGCTAACAGAGAAACAAACAAACATACAAACAAAAAAAAACAAAGAGAGGCCAGAAATGAGATCATTTCCTTGGTGGAGGTAATTAGTCGTCAGTTTCATGCTAACATGCTAACAGTACTTGCCACTGGTAGGTCTCTTCTCTGATTTGCTACCAAGTCTTTGCCTTCGGTGGCTTTTATGAAAGAGGCAGTAAACAGTATAAACATGTACTGCAAAAAATAGATTTCATCCTTTATATCTTTGCATTAAGTGACATTTTAATTAGCATTTAACTAGCGCTCAATAGAACATCTGCACATTTTCACGTTCATAAGATAGCAAGGCATTTTAAAATTGTTTAGATCTTTATTTCCTTCTGTTAGTATAAAAGACATTCAATACAAAAAAAGAAACATCTCTAACATGTAAATGAAAATAATATGCTGTTTCTAAATGAAGTTTTTTTTTTTTACCATGATGCATCAACAAAACAAACTAATTTAATCAACAAACCATCTAACAAGCTAACTACAGTGGTTCGTGGATAGCATATTCTTGTTCCGCTAATTGACCCTGGTTCGCTTGAACTTGTAAAAGGCTAAATCCCTTTAAGATCTTTGAGGTCTCAGGCAGCTTCCTCCAAAAAGCCAGGCTACAAACTCAAGGTGTTTCTGTTGTGGTTCCTTAGTGGAACAATGCAGCTAGGACGTATTTTTATAGGCTAACCCAGTAGTTAGCATCACACTGGTCCCCTCAACTAAAAGCCTCTTGGCCATTCACCATGTTCTTGGATCATTGCTGACCAATGAACTTCGCTTTCACAATTTTTTAAGCTCGTTGGCAAAAGTGAAACGCTGTTATCAAGCTATTATGGAACTACAACATGGCAGCATGACTCAGAAGCAGCTACAATATTTAATGCCAATTTAAGGCCTCTTGTTTAAGGATAATCTGCTTATCTAGTGACCTGTTCAAACCGGTGCTGATGGCTGTGGCGATAGCTTATTCGTTATCATCCATTCATAAACAATATGGAAGAACTACATTAGGGTGTCCGTCCATTTTTGTAGTCCTTGTTCATTATCAAGCGTCCTCACAATGAAAAACACAATGGAACTTTAAAATTCAGGTTAATAATGGGTGGATTTTATGTTTCAAAATGAAACATTTAAATCTTGAATGTATGATTTCATCACAGACATTATTTCAGGTGTTTGTCCAATTAGCTATTCTAAAGTCAGGAAGTGAGAGCTGGATATGCTAAAATGCTAACTAACTTCCACGTTGTCGAACTCATTCCTGCTCCAATCAATTTAACAGCACTAAAATCTTTTTAAGTCATTAAAGGTAAACTTTCCGAACATCTCTGACTGAAAAACTGTCCCAAAAAGCATTTAAAACATTTGTAACTGCCTAGTTTTTTCTGTTTTCTGAATGTAAAGCATGAATGTAACACTGAAGTAAAGAAGACAATTTAATTGATTTGTCTAAAAAGCTATCAAAAATGGTTTTATGTTACCAGCAGATGGCGCTTTATGCCTTTTTCTTCTTTTTACTTCAGTCTGTGAGGGAAACTGCAAAAGCCACTTCTTATGATTGTATTATGTATAAATGTTATATCATTAAACCTGAAATTTAAAAAATAACAAAATAGTGGAAAGGGGAATCATTATTATTATTTTTATCTAGAGAGTTTTCAAACTGTTAGAGATCATTTTATTTATTTCAAATAGTTTAACAAAATGTTTCATTTAAATGACCAAACTGTTTTTGCTTTGTCATAAGAACGGAGTGAAAGTGCTTTAAAACATGTACTTGCATTTCAGCTCTGTACTGGCATCAGGATAATCCTCATTTATTCTAAAGTTATGAGTACAAACTGGAAGTTTTTTTAGCAAGGCGAGTTTATTTATAGATCACCATCTGTTCATACAGCAAGTCATAGTGTTTTGAAGAGTTAAAAGCAACATTGATGTGAAATTAAGAGCATTAAATTAGCAAAAGGAGGGCAGTTATCGAGAATTCCAAGGTTTAAAAGAGAAACAAAACAATATAAATGTATATTTACATGAAGAATAAACCAGAGTCTAAATACCTTATTGTATTAACATAAGACTTTTGTAGGGATTCATGGTGTTGGATTTTTATGTGATATGCAGATATTCTGCATTAATATTGCCCAAAATTGACCTGCTTATTTCATGGTTACAGTCTGTTTATGTTAGAAACACATATGAGGCATGAAAAACAGAATTTTATTCTTTGATGAATTACACTTTGGATCCTGAAGTGGTCAGTGAGAGATGATTTGGTAAACAATAATGGTACATTTGGCCAATATTACAGCCAATATTTAGGCTTTTATGGCGGACTTGTTTGGTAAAAGATCGGCTGTGAATATTGGCAAACAGCTTTTTATCTACCAATACAGCTAACCAGCTTTTTGGGCAAAAAAATTGCTGATATTGACATAGGTCTGATCATATCCCTACTTCTTTCTCTTAAAAACAAAGCTTTAAAAACGTGATATTCCTTGTACAGTATTTATTATTTGCTTGTATTTAAGGCAGTGATGTTTGGACGATTACCAAAGTTAAAGGAAAATCAATATTTGTATTTAACGTATCAATCCGTCAGCTGTTGAGCTCCTGGACTGAGCAGGACCGTATGAAGCCGGAGTAACAAGCACCTCCAGTAATCTCCCTCTGCTGATTAAAAACCAGATTAATTTTGTGTTAATGAATCATTTACTAAGCACCCAGAGCAGGTGCCATCAGGATGAAGTGATGCTAAATTATCACAACATCTTTAAAGAGTCGGTGGATTTGTGCCAAACCAGCTGCTGCTTCAGTCGTGATCGGTTCCCCTCTCAGGTCCTCATTCGCTCACTTTAACGACATGTGCGAGGGTTTTTCAGGTGAAGGGTTTCTGCAGGACAGTGATGATATTAATGATATTTGTGTTGTATATTGATAATGTATTTGTGTTTACATAACTACACGGGGCTCGTCGGAGTCCAGACTGTCTTAAGTTAAAGTTGCACTAAATGTAGTTCTGCTGAGACAAAAATGATTAACGCCTTTTTACACGCCTCACATGAACTGTTTTTTGTTTTCAGCACTAACGATGATCTGACAGGTTTAGTCCATGCCTGATCATGTGGGCGGGGCTTGCAGTGGTTAAGTGACCACGACTCCAGTGAAGATGAGACGTTTAAATAAAACAAAATACCATGATTCCTAAATCCATACGTTCAACTGAAAACACAACAAAGTCAAGATATTTAATGTTTGCTTGAAATATTCACTCATGTTGATGCCTGCAGCAGATAGAGGCAACAAAAGTCTGGGAAAGATGAGGAATGCGCAAAAAAAATAATGTTTGGATAATTTCACAGGTGAAAAGGTGAATAGGAAACAGTTTGGAGTCATGATTTTTGCAATTCAAAATTAGTGAACATTTCCAAAACTGTTTTAGCTTAAAAATATCTTGTCTTTCGTGTATTTAAAGGTATATTGTATAGAAATTGGCATTTTAGTGACAACTAGTGTTCAGATTTTGAAATGAGCCCATCCGTCACTAAAACCTCACATCACTAAGCGACGAGAACCTGTGAAGACCAAAACTGCTCTCTCTCTTCTTCTTCCTCACATGCCAACCAGGTAGATTTCAGGACTGGTGGCCGGACTCGAATTCAAAGTTGAATTTCTCTTTTTATGTCCCCAAAACTCACCAGTGATATCCTATATTCACTGTTTCTGTTTGGCAAAAAGGTTGCTAACTTCTACACACTACACCACAAATTATTTTTTTGTTCTTATTAACATTTGAACAGTGTCCCAACTTCATTGGAATGGGATTTGTATCTGGGTATATTTACCTCTGCTGCACATTTTGCTTTGTTATCCAGCTAAAGTGAAGCTAACTTGCTAACATGTTTAAGACCCTTTGATTGTGGAGAAAAGCAGGTGCTAACAGTTTCTTACATCTTTAGTTCTCTGTTTTGTTTACATTTCATAACCATAAATATATATTTAAAGTGCATGCAAAACAATACAGGGAAAAACTAAGAGAACAAAACGGACCCGTGTTCTCGCTGTCTTTATACTTTTGTGTCTTTATTTGCTGTATTGCTTGATTTTATCTATGATGAAGTGTATTATTAGCAGCCAACAGCAGATTTTTAGCTCGCTAACAAGCTAACCTTTCTCACGGCTAGTTTGTCAGTGACAGAGTTCCTGTTAGCAAACTGACGTCACTCTGAGAGGGTGAATCGAGCAGCCTTGTTGAACCAGAAAACTATTTGCACATTAAACTAATAAAGGTTTAATAAAATGGCATCTGTTATTTTTTTTGTTTTTGACCAGATGTCTGTTTTTGAGAGAAAAAGGAAGGTGGAACTAAAAAGTTTCAAAAGTTGCAATTCCATCGATGGTCTTGAACGAATGGCTGGCTTCAAAAGTGAGTCAGCATCCATTGTTAAAATAGTTAACTGCCTGTCACTCTGAAGCGTCACTCTGAAGCAGAAAACGAATCGGTAAGGTTGATAAAGAAAACTATTTAATAAAAAATGCTCTGTTATTTTTATAAAATATCTGTTATTTTTTTTTTTTGAGAAAAAGGAAGGTGGAACCAAAAGCATTAGCATGCAATTCCATCGATGGTCTTGAGCAGATTGAGCTTCAAAAGTGAGTCAGCATCCATTGTTAAAATAGTTAACTGCCTTGTGTAAATCTGTGGCTGTCTCTTTAAGGGATAAACTAACATCTGTTTTTTGTTTTGTGTCTTGCCTCAGTCCTGAGCCCATGACAGAGAGATAGACACAGTTCTTTAGACTGTGCATTCAGTAACAACAAATAGACCACAAAACTTGCCCACTGCTAATTAGCTTAGCTCAAACACTGAGAGTCAAGGGGTAGTGTTAGCCTGCCTCTTCCTACAACCATCAGATAAACTTTTTAGCAACTCTAAATGATCCTTTGTGTTTGTTGTGACTTAGTTTTTTAACCTGTAATGTTGTGTTTTTATGTACTATTGTCTTATTTTCATCTACTTGTAAACAAGCTTTCTTTTGTTGATCTACTTTAGCTAAGGTTTAAGCTAGAGACCTGACGTTTGTGAACGAGTTGAGTCACTTGCAAGCCTTTCTTAAATGGAACTTGCCTGCAAAAATGAACGACTCACTCACAACCATGAAATAATTTTCATTGTTTACTCAAAAGAGCTGTTCAAAAGACTCAATTTGTTTGCGAACGTCACATCTATAATACCAACCACTGTGAAAATAGGTCAGCAAAGCAGTAGAAGACCATAAAAAGATACCAGAACATAAAGCGTAAGAAACGCTGACTGTAGGCAGAGGCAGGCTAACGCTACCCACTGACACGTAGAGTCAAAAAAAATGGTGTCTTATCTGCTTGTCTTGGACTCCGGACTGAGGTTAAACACGAAAAGAAAAAAAAGTTGTTTTACCTCTTTTAAGAATTGACTGTTTTCAGGCTCCCCGTCCAGCAGCGTACCTCTGTCGCCACCTAGTCTGCAGCGCCACAGAAACTCTGCAACTCCACAGGTTTGCTATTTCAGCCTTCAAGTTCAGTTTGTGTGTGCGTCCATTCAAATGTAAGTACAGTTGATACCTTACCTTTGGTATTTGTGCCTGTTTTTTACTGTTTGAGTGAGCTACTTCTACATTTGATGCTAACTGAGACCAGAGAAGTTGTAGCCAATAGATGCTAAGCTAGGCTTTTCACAATGTTACTATCCATACTTATTTTGTCACTGCTAGCGCTGTAGCTGTGTATCTTTAATTGTTTTCACAAAGTGATGTGTACTTTATTCCTGATAAGGTAAATTTGGTTAAGCGTAGTTGCCTTCTTGTCATTTACAAGTCTAGTGTTTGACCGTTTAACTATTCTATAATAAGAATTCCATCCATGGTTGTTTTTAGCCTAGCGACCACTTCTTCTTCATATTGGAATTAAGATTACGGCCCCATAAACTCTGTTTTATTTCTCCCATATTCTGTTTTTTTGTATTAATTTTTTTTGGAGAATTCATTTTTTAAGAAAATTTACGCAAGTTTAACCCTGAGAAACAAAGTATATAACTAGAAAATATAACCACTAACTATTCAGGTCATATCTTGACACGTCCAGTTTGTTGACAAAATTTGCAGAATCGTTAATCGCCTGTCACATGTTAATCATAGGAAACTGCTCTGCCTTGGACTTTGGAGTTAGTTGGGAGTTTGATGGCTTCTTCGCCAACTTGGCCTTAGTCTTAGGTCTTAGTTGGTGTTTATATGACAACGTTTTCAGCCAAAAACTGACAATTTTCATTGTGTTTTCGCCTCCTGTTTACACGACACCGGTGCCTGGAGTGCCCAAGTCTGCAAACGTTTGAAACCAGGGTCCAGAGTAGAGAGTTTTGAAAACGTATCGATGTTCAGCTTCATATAGACGGAAAGGCATCACATGCGCAGTACTATTTCACATGAAGACTGCACACACGTACCAGGAACAACAACAGCTTTGATTGTCTACCGAGTAACGTGTGAGTTGCCTACCGTGCTCGGTTTGTTATCCAGACAGATTTGTTGTCCAGTTGAGAAACTCCTGCGTCTTCTTGTGTCCACTCGCCATTGTTTGTGAAAAATTTGTCTTCACTGGAAAGTACGTGTGTTGTAACACAACTGTTTCTCTGCAAACCTGCATCACCATCTACTGGACTGGCATGCATGCAACAGCATTTTCAGTTGTTCTTGGGTCTTCAGGTGGACGCGGATAGATTTTGAAAATGCAAAGGACAAACCTTTCCATTTCTGATATAAAAATTGTTGTGTAAATGTGGCCTTAAGCGGCTGCTTAGACATGTTTTGTATTGTTATTGAAGGGAGGCAATGGGGAGGGGAAGTGAAGCTTTGTTGTTCCCAACCTTAAGTTTGTTTCCACCAAGTGGTCCGGTATGGATTGTCATGGTTTGGCTCAGGCCGGATCGGTAAAGCCTGATCCTGTTTGCGTTTCCACAGCCAATCAAACCCTACTTGGTAGGCGGCGTCCAAGCTGGATGCCAATACCATGATGTCATAGCAGTGCAACACCGTGTGCCCGGCTATTAAATACAACGAAGAAGAAAACGCGACACAGTAAACAAAGAGCAACAATGGAAGACATCCAGCAATTCTTCTTTTTGTGATCAGCATGTGGCTTTTTGTTACGAAGCACAACCGAGCTTTGTTTCAGAGAAGGCTGTGTGCCGTGAGAGTTCACAAAGACAAGTGGAGATTTATGCCAAGCTCCAGGCAATCCATAAATCGTGTTATTCCCACCTTGGAACTCGTACCAGATCGATGTACTCCAAGTTACAATATGTGACGTCACACCACTGCCCAAACAATATGGCAGCCTCTAGATCATGACAAAGACTGTAAAGTTTAAGTTTCTGGTACCTTATGCGGCATCTCCTCACTGCTGTTTCACTCAAATGAGTTATTTGATAAAGCATAAATCTGATAATGCCTGCCATGTTGGTTAATTTACAAACCAGAATTCCTTGCGCTCAAACGGAAGTTGTAAGTTGCCTGGAACGCTTTCAGGTCGGAAGTCGAAGATTTCAACTGGGAAATTTCCGAGTTACAGGTCGTCTGGAATGCAGCATTAAGCATGGCGGGGTTATGTGTTGTTCCGCGGTCGCATAGGAACTGACGTCTCCTTCAACCAATCAACAGACGGCAATGTTTCTAGCTCCACCTTCTGGGGTCGGATCGGTATACTTGGCACCCCAACAGGAGGGATGGGAATCGAAAACCAATTCCAGTTGAGAATCGTTAACAGCTCCATCAAAGAATCAATACCATTATTTTTTTTGCTGATCAATTCCCTTATCAGTTCCTTCCACTGACAGGGTTCAGAAGCATCAGAATTGTGACTTAATCCTAACTGCACCTACTACACAACCTGAAGCGAGTGGACAAACCAGCAATTTGCAACAGCAGTTATACATGCTGTGACGTGTGTTTGACATTATTGCCACGAAAATCAGACCAACATTTGCTCACATGGAATATCTGCAGGAATCGATAAGGGAATCGTTAAAGAATTAGATCGATTAGGAGGATTGTAACAGCATCGATATTGATAAAATCTTATCATTTCTCATCCCTACCCAACAGAAGGGTCCCAAAAAGTAGGATGGTACTTTGGTTATAAGGGGTCCTGTCCTGGTTTTAGGCTATGGAAACGCCACAAAAAGCGAACCGAACTAAATCCCCTGGTGGAAACGGGGCTTATGTGACCCCCTTGAGCTTTTTTCCAAGAGTTACGTTCCTTTTTATTGCAGTAAAAAGCTTTTACGTAAAATGACAGCCATTTCTGTGATATTCCACATTGATATTGAATTCCACTTTTAATTTCCAATTCCATGATTCCATTCGCAATTCCGTGATTATGTATTTTATGGGGCCCTATGACCGTATTCCTTGCTTTCTCTGTCTATTCTTCTTTTTTGAGACCACACACACACAAACTTATTCTGAAACAGTCAAATAGTCAAGTATTTTTCAGTTATATGGACAGATCCTTCCTTCATTTCTCTCTTTCTCTGCCGTATCCTGTTACTGTTTGCTGCTTTAATGATCAATAAAGTTTAATTTCATCCGACTCGTTTTTACACCGGAAGGAAGCCGGAGGATCAAGTAACAGCTCACATGTGGGTGCTAAGGAAATCTATCCTGGGCTCTTCTGGGGTTACATTAGTCACTTTGTGTCGTAGCAGCATCGACCACTGATTAAACCCAGTTTTACAGAGTGATTAAACGACTGAAATGAACGGATCTGAATAAAGAGAGAAAATGAGCCTAAGAGGCGTTTCAGGGATGAAGGTCACACGCCGCACTCACCAAAACGAGTGGGAGGATAAGTGTCAATCGCCATGGGTCCTGTCCCCTCCTCAATAGTTGCCACAGTTACCTGGCATGTTGTAGGTCTCCATGGCGGCAAGCAGGAAGGACGCAGATTGGCTCGGAGTGACGAGGGACTTCAGCGAATCACAAGGCGGCGTGAAGTGAAAGGGAAGTGGGAGAAAAAGCTCTCCAAAGGTCATTATTAGAGGGTGTTAGAGGAGAGGAAATGAAGGACTCCGAGGAGGAAAGAAGTCAAAGGAGAGGCTAAAAGGAGGCACAAGAGAGGTCAATGTCTGGGTCAAAGGTGGTCACAGCCCTCAAGGAGAAAGACGAGCTATAAAGAGATCGTTCCCATTCCTCAAATGTTCTGTGTGGTTATAAAAGCAATGATCTTCTCATGAACCACAGGATTTTTAGATTGATTTTATTTTTATTTTCTCAAGCAAGCACATGCATAAAAACAAACAGCAAGTGTAATGGGGAATGTAGGAGCCATTTCCATGTGAATGTATACCAAATTTGGCCAGTAGGTGTCCTCATTGTACTGTGTGTGGGTTTCTATAAGGGTGGGAACCGACTGGCAGGTGTCAGGTGTTGCTAGACGGAAGGAGCACACAGTTGTTTGTTTGTTGTTTGGAGGGAACAAAGCTGTGTAGACTTTATCACTACAAATGGATTATTGCATGGATTGATGATCCAGATGGTGAAAAATAAAGAAAGCATCAAATGAAGGAGCGAATCCGGAAGCTGTTTTGTTTTCATCAGACGAGAGTCATAGGCATGCAGTAGCAGCATGCACGTTGATTAGCTTTAGCCTGTCTATGCAGCCCCTCTGGCTTTAAGTTTAGGCTAAGCCGCTGCAGGGAAAAAATGTCACACAATGACAAAGTGCAAGTTCAAGAAGGGAGCAAAGCTTATCAAGTTCAGCCCCCTCTTATGCTGTCATATAATTCATAGACCATATGATCTTAGAAGATTAAAACATTCAACTCTCATAAAAATAGAACCCCAACTAAAAAAGGCAACTAAATAAATTCTTTAAAAAAGAGCATAACATGAGCTGTCCAGATCGTCACAGCTGAACTAAAGTGATTTTTTTGTTGTAACTTTTAAACTGTTTTAAGTTAACGCACATTGTTCAGTCCTCATCTAATTTATTCCACAATTTTACATCACTATTAGAGATGCACAAACTTTTCAGAGTTGAACAGAATAGATGGTCAGTTGTATAAAATTAACAGTCCATCTTACCATTGTTTGGATGTTACTTGGTAACAAATTATTTCAGGCTTTAAACAAAATCAAACCTTTTTATTAGGTCCCAGAATTTTAAAATAACCGATTTTAAGAACAAAGAATTTGTCAGGGCACGGTACCCAGCATGATGAACCATCCCTATGATTCTTATTTTGTAAATTGTAAATCTTTTGTAAAGTTATGTATTTCCTCATACCTCAACACAGTAGGACAGATATGGATCAATTAGAACAAAATCTGCAGTGACTTCTGTAAGATACGGATAGAAAGATACTGAACACCATTCCTCAGGATTCATTTGTGTTTTTCATTCAATTATTTATTTTTTTGAGTTTTTTATTGGAGTTTTGTTCTGTATTTTTTAGACACGGTGTATTTTTTATTGATTTTATTAGTATAACTATTTTAATTTGCATGCATTTTTTCTGAAAAGAGAGTCCATTTCATTTCAAGTTTTTTCCTCTATTTTTGTTTGTTAAATTTATTATATTGTTTGTATAATTTATTTTATGTACAAGCTCTTGACCTTCTAATTACAGTTAATACTCTTAAGAAATCAAAGTTGATTGCTTTTGATACAGTTTAATCACTTTATTATGACATATATTCTAATTACATTAATGAAAAAAAAGTTTAAAAAAAATATTGACAATAATATTGTTTATCAGCAATACTGTTTTGACAATTATCGTCCACCAAAATTTGTTATCGTGATTGGACAATCGGTCCGTCAGTCACATTCAATACAGGCCAATCAGATAATGAAGTAGGTGGGAGCCAGAGGGGGACATAATGTGAGCCATATCCTGTTCTATTCTTGTTGACTAATTATTTTCATCATAGTTTTCATCAACAACCGTTTTTCTCCTGATGAAAACTAGACAGTAACTAATGAAATCAAGAGCACATGGACAAAAGCTAAAAACAAATTAACTGACACATTTAATCAACATAAAAACTAGACTAAACTGTCTGACAGACTTAATCCAATCAGACCTAATATGGTCATGGAGGAAGTAGAGACAAGTTAGGAATAAATCCAATCACAGCTGCCTTAACTTGGTGGTGGTGGGATAAGTTGTGGAGCGATCCAATCAGAGCTGCTCTCTTCATGAATTGATATATTCATGTAGAGCAGGTTCACTGTTTGTTGTCAGTTCTGGTATTGTAACTGAGATGCTCTGTCAGGTAACCTAAATAAAGATGACTGCATTTCACACAAAGAAACATTTGTTTCTGTTCATTTAGACATTCAGACTTTACTAACATTCAATAAAGGGTTAGTAGATGTTTGATTTTATCAAAGACTAAGACATGACTTCAGAAATTCAAGGAAACATAAAAATGCCTTACACTTTATATTTCATTTGACTAAATGTACAGCAGATTTCATTGACTAAAATGTGACATTTCATCAACTAAAACTAGACTAAAATTAAAACAATGTAGATGACTAAATTATGATTAAAGCTTAAAAAATATTTTAGGCAAAAGAATGTAACGACAACAACATTAAAACGTGCTGTCAAAAGTAACACAAACTGCACATTGCAAAAAAACTCACCAAAACATGTCTTCTGACATGTTTTGGTGAGTTTTTGTGAAAGTTAATCATTTTTATCACTTTTACTGTGTTTGTTTTACTTTCTTCCCCTTTCCTTATTTCTGTTATTGTTATTATCAATCAATCAAACTTTAATCGTATAAAATTTTTCATACAAAGTTTTGTATCACAAAGTGCTTCTCAAACAAATGAAAAAAAAAATATATAAACCAAAAAATAAAAACGTAGAAGATTGAATACAATAAAGGGCGCCATGATGGCGCAGCAGGTTAGATTCAGTGATTCTGTGTAAAGTTAGCATGTTCTTCCTGTGCATAAGCGGGTTCTCTCTGGGCACTTCGGCTTCCTCCCACAGACCAAAAACATGCTCATTAGGTAAACTTGTGACTCTAAATTGACCTTAGGTATGAGTGTGAGTGTGAGTGGTTGTCTGTCTCTCTATATCGCCCTGTGATTGACTGTCGGTTCAGGGTGGGATAGGCTCCATCTTCAGGGGGCTAATGGCAGGTTTGTTTCCTCCTCTCTAATTCTCCACCAGCTCTTCGTTCTCTTCTTCTCAGTCTGTGCATCTCAAGATCCACTCGAGCAGCTTAATCTTCACTATTAACATCTAAAAGGAAGAAAAGTTTAAAGCTGTTAAAACCTCTGATAGAAAGAAAAAAAACATATTTTGTTTTTGACAAACTTAAGGACTGGAGTTAATCTTTTTTTTTTTTTTTTTTTTTTTGTAATAGATGTTTTTGGGCATTTTGTGCCTTTATTTGTAGGAGAGAGACAGTGGATAGGCTTGTGAAAGGGGAGAGAGAGTAGGGGAAGACACTCTGCAAACTGGTCACAGGCGGGACTCGAACCTGGACCGGCAGAAGCATGTACATGGGGTGCCTGGTTGCTAACCACTCCGCCAAACCAGCACCCGAGGACTGGAGTTAATCTTTGTGTTTAATTCTCTAAGATTTTAAAATTCCTGCACGAATCCTGGGGTTTAGGTCAAAATTCTTGGATTAATTTCATCCTTAAAAAGAGATTAAAATTTGGACTTTAAAGAGGGGAAAAAGTTATAATTAATCATTTGAAATAATGATGGAGATTCCCATGATGAAAAGATATTTTGAAACTTAAGGTCAGAATTTGGAAAAATGTCAGAATCCTGGTGTTCTATTTCTGAGATTAAATTACGACAAGCTGAAAATTCTAAGAATGAATTCTAGAGATTTAAGCAACAATCTTTGATCAAATTTTATGTGATTAAAGTGTAGTCAAGCTCTGGGGACTAGGCCACAAACCTGGGGTCTTAATAGGAATAAAAGATTGTTAATCATAATTCTTAAATCTGACTCTCGTCTCTTAAACTGAAACATGAATCAAGACATTAAAGTAAGAATTCTTACTTAAGAAACTTTTGGATTCTCACACTTGAATCTGTTTCTAAATTTACATTTTCTCACCAGATTCTATGAAAACAATTCTGTGTATTGCAATTTAAGAAGCAAAGAAACATAATCTGACTTACAATAAATGAAGGCAAAAATACAAACACAGATGAGAACACCAAAACAAACGGCACCAAAAATGAGAAATCCAACGGAAACACTGAGGGCAGCGTCACCCTGTGGAAAACAAACAGTGAGACAAAGTCTCATGTAAACAGACTCCTCAGTTCAGAGGTTAGTTCAGCCACACAGCGCTGTGTGGAGAGACACAGGCTGCAATGGCGGTCCATTCGGAGCGAATCATGATGGAATATTGGTGAAAAACATGAGTTTTTGGACGATTAATGCAGTTTTTAGGAGCGGCGATCTATGCCCTACAGGCTACCATTATATCGGTGTCCGCTGCTCGATTTTGGATCTAAATATCTCCCGAAGCACCGTTTGCATCAGGAAAGCCTTCTGGGTGAGTATATTGTTGTTCTTCATTCTATAAACAATGTAAAAGCTGCAGGAACCAAACTTTTCCTTTAATGAAGCTCTCCTGGTAAAAGTTTCGTTCATTCAGTAGGCTATTTGCAATTTTACTATGACCAAGTGACAGCATCTAAGAAAAATGACAGGGTACTTCGCAGTATCTTTAGCTGTTCCAGTTAGAACTCTAGTCACTTCATCTCGTCATCATGATCTTCTGATTTAACGTTAAATATTTAATTTATTTTTATGTGCTTTTTGGGATCAGACAGTCAGAAGAGTAGATTGCGGCTGACGACATCAACGAAGCTTGGCAGGCTAGTAGTAGTGAAGGTTGTGAAGTGTGTGGTTCTGTTAAACTACCAAAAAACAAACTCTAACCATGATTATAATTAGACACACTGTACTAACCACTAAGGAAGTGTGCCGAACACACGTACACAGCCTTCGCCTCATTCCTTTGCACCCATGCCTTCTTCCTCGTAACCAGGTCGAGGCGGTTATAGGCTTTTGCCCACAGTTTCCTTCTTACAAGCTCTTTTTCATGGGGCGGAAACTTGTAGAACGAGTATTGTTGTGTTCCATCCTCTTTCTTCATAGAATGGTTGTTCTTGCAAGTCCCTGCACTGCACCACTTTACAATTTTCAAGCTGTTAAGTCTGAGTCGATCGCTAAAATCTTGGTTCAGAATGGGTTGTTATGGTTGCTATGGCGCTTTGTTTGCACCTCCAAAAAAATGTTGGTAACGCCCACAAATGCCCAGATATTTGTGTCAATCTATTCCTTTCTTCATGCTAGAACAAGGCCCTTAAGTATGACCAACGTAAACAATAATTCTCTCGACATAGCAGCCGCGTTTTTTGAAAGTTTGTCTGAAGTTTAGGCGATGTTCATTGAGTCGTCTGGTAGCTAACGGATATGCTCGTGCCAATGTAACCAGTGTTTTACATGTTAATAATTTGGCAAAAGTCAAAGTCACAGTGAGTTATTATGTGTAAATATTTTTTATGTGTTTAAATATTTATTTAGCATATATTTTATTTATTTTGTTTTATTTGATGGGTCATTTCCGGCGCCTTTTGCGCTCTTGCCCTCAGATGCCCTGAGAAGAACGTCAGGAGAGGTGAGTTTTAAAGTAGGATGGAGTTCAATTAGAGCTGAAACGCTGTTAAAATGATAAATAATTGGCCATATTTATGTTGTTAGGCTCACAGATCGTGTAAGATTGTTCTGAATGTCTGAAAGTGTTTTTTTGAAATGTTTTAAGTGACGTACAATATGGAACTTTTAAAGCTAATTTACTGATGTCAAGCTAGTCTGTCACACACACACACACACATACATATATATATATATATATATATATACACACACATCCATGAAGTTTGGTCACACACACACACACATATATATATATATCTATATATCTATATATATATATATATATATATATATATATATATATATATATATATATATATACATACATACATACATACATACATACATACATACATATATATATATATGTGTGTATGTGTGTGTGTGTGTGTGTGTGTGTGTGTGTGTGTGGAATATATATGTATATATATATATAGATATATATATATATTTGAAACTATATATATATATAGATATATTTGAAACTTAAAACAAAATAGGGTATATACATACTATATATATATATATATACATATATATATACATATATATATATATATATATATATATATATATATATATATATATATATATATATATATATATACATATATATATATATTTATACACACACATGTGGACAAAATTGTTGGTTCCCTTCTGTTAAAGCAAGAAAACCAACAACGGTCACTGGAATAATTGAAACAGACAAAAGTAATAATAAATAAAAAAAAATACTAAAAATTAAACAATGAAAATCAGACATTGCTTTTGAATTGTGATTCAACAGAATTATTTTCAAAAAAATAATCTAATGAAACTGACCTGGACAAAAATGATGGTACCCTAGAAAAGATTAAAAATGATGTGACCATAGGGACATGTTAAACTCAGGTGTGTCCTGTAATTATCATCACATGTGTCTTCAAGCTTTTATTCAGTTAGTCTGCCTATTTAAAGGCCAAAAAGTGGTCACTGTGCTGTTTGGTATCATGGTGTGTACCACACTGAACATGGACACAGAAAGCTAAGGAGAGAGCTGTCTCAGGAGATTAGAAATAAAATTATAGACAAGCATGTTAAAGGTAAAGGCTATAAGACCATCTCCAAGCAGCTTGATGTTCCTGTGACTACAGCTGCACAGACTATTCAGAAATTCAAGATTCATGGGACTGTAGCCAACCTCCCTGGACGTGGCCACAGGAGGAAAATTGATGACAATCAAAGAGACGGATAATACGAATGGAAACCAAAGAGCCCAGAAAAACGTCTTAAGAGATTAAAGGTGAACTTCAAGCTCAAGGAACATCAGTGTCAGATCGCACCATCCGTCATTGTTTGAAACCAAAGTGGACTTCATGGGAGACGACCAAGGAGGACTCCATTGTTAAAAACAAATCATAAAAAAGCCAGACTGGAATTTGCCAAACTACATGTGGACAAGCCACAAAGCTTCTGGGAGAATGTCCTTTGGACAGATGAGACAAAAATGGAACTTTTTGCCAAGGCACATCAGCTCTATGTTCACAGAAGGAAAAATGAAGCATATCATCAAACATGGAGGAGGCTCAGTTATGTTCTGGGGCTGCTTTGCTGCATCTGGAACAGGGTGTCTTGAATCTGTGCAGGTACAATGAAATCTCAAGACTATCAAGACATTCTGGAGTGAAATGTGCTGCCCAGTGTCAGAAAGCTTGGTCTCAGTCACAGGTCATGGGTCCTCCAACAGGATAATGAGCCAAAACAAACAGCTAAAAACACCCAAGAATGGCTAAGAGGAAAATATTGGACTATTCTCAAGTGGCCTTCTATCCCTGATCTAAATCCTGTTGAACGTCTTTGGAAGGAGCTTAAACATGCTGTCTGGAAAAGGCACCCTTCCAACCTGAGGCAACTGGAGCAGTTTGCTCATGAGGAGTGGGCCAAAATACCTGCTGAAGGTGCAGAAGGCTCACTGACAGTTACAGTTTTAGTTTATTCAGTTTTTGGAGGGGAGGCGGGGCTGCTCATGCGTACACACACAGAGCTGAAGTGAGCGTTGTGGAGTAACAAGGAAACAAATACTAATGATACTAATGATAGCACGAAAGCTACGGTTCCTAAGCTGAATGCCACAGCCCAAGTGTTAGAATAATTTGGTTTTAAACAGAATGAACAAGGTGTGAGCTCATGAACACCGGTGAGCTGATATGTCATATTTGTTTGAAAGTAGTGGTGATGAAGAAGAGGAGGTGCAGTGGAGCCTTTGCTTGATAGTCAGTGCTTACTGAGGCGTTTGGTCTGCAAAGTAAATATAAATAAAACAGAAAAATGGTGCGCTCACAGACAGTGTTGTTTGCTACATAACAAAAGAAATGCAGCCCTTCACTATGGTTGAAAAAGCCAGCATTTTGGGAAATGTTACAAACGTTTGACAGACAATACGAATTGACTGGGAGAAAGTACATGTCACAAATAATTCATGAACTGTATAAATTCCATTTTATTTACTGCTTTTATTGTTGTCTGTGTATTTATTGAAGTTTTGTTTTTTATTTTTTTAGTTACAAGAGACAGGGTGTATTTTTTTATTGTTTTTGATTTGTATAATTATTTTAACTTACATGCATTTTTCCTAAGAGTGTCCATTTCATTTTCATTGTTTTTTCTCTTTTTTTTTTGTGAAACTTATTATATTGTTTGTTAAATCTATTTTATTTAAAAGATCTTGACCTTCCAATAACAGTTAAATACTCTTAACAAATTAAAGTTTATTGCTTTTGCTACGGTTTACTCACTTTATTATGACATATGTCATAATTACATTAATGAAAAAATTATGTGTCAAAGAAGTATTTACAATAATATTGTTTATCAGCAATATTTTTTTGACAATTATCGTCCACCAAAATTTGATATCGTGACAGGCCCATATACCTCTTTATTTTAGCGAGGTGGCACCGTCACAGTACTGTCAAAATATCAGTTGTAAATATCTGCAAAAGTATTCATACATGACTGTTGATCTGGGTCAGAGCCCATAGAGAGTGTTTTAAAAGCAAGTTGCCAGGTGATTGGACAATCGCTCAGTCAGTCACGTTCAATACAGGCCAATCAGATAATGAAGTGGATGGGAGCCAGAAGGGGACAGAATGTGAGCCATATCCTGTTCTATTTTTGTTGACTAATTATTTTCCTCATACTTTCCATCAACAACCTTTTTTCTCCTGATGAAAACTAAACAGTAACTAATAAAAACAAGAACACATGGACAAAAACTAAAAACAAATTAACCGACACTTTTAATCAACAAATAAAAACTCAACTAAAATGTTTGACAGACTTAATCCAATCAGACCTTATTTGGTCATGATAGTAGTGACAAGTTAGGAATCTATCCAATCACAGAGGGACAGTCAGAGGGACATCCAATCACAGTTTCATTAGGTGGGCTTTACATTAGTACGAATTTGTAAGACTTCGGTAAAAAATAAACTATCGATCAGGTGATATTGACACACGGAGACGCGTATTTGTCCATGACTCCGCTTCTTTTTTGAAAACGGGTCTGCAGGTGGATATCTGCGTATTCGTCTTCATGCTGTAGTTGGTATAAACAGATAAGTGCGGTAAAGACGGTGACCTCATAGCACTCCTCCTCCTCCCCGCCCCCAACCCACGTTGTCACACACAACAACAACAACAATTGCTGCATCCAGGCTGATTCTGATCTTGTTCCAGCAGCTATAGAAATATTGCTACGACTTTTATACCAACATTTGCTCACAGAACACCAACAACACCAGCTACAGCAACAACAGCAACAAGTGCTCATGCAGAGACGCAGCATGTTACACGTGCATGAGCACTTATTGACGTGGAATCTACCTCGGAGCAGAACCAGACGGGCAACCCGACAGGATTTTGTGTGGATTTTGCGTTGTCATGTAAATGCACAAGCCTATGTACAATACGATGTGTAAACAGTGATACATGTTTTGATGCCGACTCCAAGACAATACGGTGCCGTCCTCATGTGTGTGTTTTAATTTTATTTTCGTTGTAATTTCTTTCAACAACCTTTTTCCCCTAATGAAATTACACAGTAACTGATAAACACAAGTGCACAAAACTAAACTAAACGGACAAAACTCAAACTAAATTAACTGCATTTTCACCATGGGAAAAGTACGGACAAGTTAGGAATACATCCAATCACAGCTGCCTTAGCTTGGTGGTGGTGGGATAAGTTGTAGAGCGATCCAATCAGAGCTGCTCTCTTTATGAATTCATATATTCATGTAGAGAAGGTTCACTGTATGTTGTCACAGGGCTCTCGACTAACTTTTTGAGTTGGTTGGAACGGGGCACCTAAAAAAATTTTCAAGGTGCACCAGCACAAAATTAAGGTGCACCCAAATTTTTCAGTGTCAACTTTAACAATGTAAGGTCACCATTTTATCACTCTCCATAAATTTAAATGCTTTTTAAACAAGACTAAGATGTAAAGAAATACTTGTCTTTATTTGGAGCAAAATTATACATTTAATGAGAAACAGAGCGTTTAAAGTGCTTCACTGAATGAAATTTACAACTTTAAACTAAAACATGAAGCAGAATAAAACATCTTCAAATAAAAGTGCTTGTTCTTAACCCTTTAAGGTCCAAGGTCATTGATTATACCCGGAAAATTCTAATTTTTTGGAGATTGAATTTTTATTTCACTTTCTGCTAAAATCCTACAAAAATCAGAATGTCCATAAAATTCAACATATAGATTATTCGTATCTCATTTGATACATTAGGTGTTTTTGGTAACTGATAATCCATTTGAGGACATTTTTATCATTTATCTGATTCTGTTCAGATGTTTTTTTGTCATTTAATGATCATATTTTGTAGATAGAGGTATTATAAAAGTATGTATCAAATATGATACAATTGGCATTATAGGGTTAAAGTGTTTTACTGAACTGAAATTTAATATTTCAAACTCAAACATCTCAAGTTCAATAAAATATTTCAAAATAATTAAACTAATGTTTAAGGTGCTATTCTGAGCTGAAAAATGAAATAAATATCCAGATTTTAACAATCAACAACATAACATTTAACTGGATGGTCTTATTCTCCAATAAATTTGTACCTAGAATAAGACTTCACACACTATATGTGATGGTATGAAACCAGATGTTTTAGTGTAGGACCCAAAAGCTGAGATCGGAGGCAGATTGAAGGTGCAATTAAAAGGTATTTATTGAACAGGGTTGAAGGTGAATGAATATGACGAAGGTTGGAGTGGTGTGGGCTCGTGGAAGCACTGCGGAGAGAGAGAGCAGAGGCAGGATGAGTAGGCAGGCAACAATCCCAAAAAACACACAAAAGAAGCACAACGGCAAAAATACTCTAAGTAAGAGATTTAGTTAGCTTAGCTCAAATAACCATAAGCTACTTAAAGGGCCAACAAACCACGGGAGATGTGGAAATCCACTGGCAAAGATGAAGTCTCCACGAGCCGGTTTTGTAGGTGAGTGATGAGATGATCTCCTCCAGGTGTGCAGCTGCAGAGGATCTGTGCAGGAGCCACGCCCACTCCTCATGCAGCAGAGGAGCAGAGGGTGCAGGAAAAGCAGGGATTTTATGGGAGGGGAATCCCCACACTATAGTCAATATTTACAAAACTGAAACTAAGCTAAATAATAAAAAACAATTTTCAAACTAATTTATGAAAACGACTTTAAGGGCAGAACATTTCTGACTTCTTTTTAATTATTTTTTTCTCTTTTTTTGGCTTTTTTTATTTACAGCTTAATGTACAGTCGGGGGCTGTCAGTCAGATCATTTGTCCTCAGTGGACGTGAACACTCATCTCTGTACATGTGTGATTAAGAAACTCCCCCTTAACAGGAGAAATGACTGTGCTGATATAGATGTTATATTTAACTTTACTTTGTTTTAGTTGTTATTATATTTAATTATTAATTATCCGACTGTCACTAAGATGATTCGGCGGAGCTTCGCTGCGTCTTCGGACTTATCTCTTCCTGCTGTAACCTGACACCACAGAGTCTATGCTCATTTGCATACTGACAGCTGATTGGATGATTACTGAGGGCTGTGTGTGTGTGTGCATGCGTACATGCGTGCGTGCGTGTGCTGGTCCTGCTGTTTTGAACGGAGAGACAGAGGAAGCAGGCGCGGTGTTTTGTCCGGTTTTAGCGGATTTACTGCTACCGCCGTTACTTTTGTCAACTCTAATAGGCTACATTACGTTTGTAGGTATATTGAGATGTGCTTTCTCAACTTCTAAACCTTTGATTTGAGAGAGAGAGATGAGGGGCTTGCGACAGCAGTCAGTGTCGACCAACAAAAAATGTTAGGTGCACTGTTACGAATTTTGGTTGCATATGCGACCAAAATGGTCGCAGTCGAGAGCCCTGTGTCAGTTCTGGTATTGTAAGTGAGATGCTCTGCCAGGTAGACTAAATAAAGGTGACTGCATTTCACACAAAGGAACATTTGTTTCTGTTCATTTAGACATTCAGACTTTACTAACATTCAATAAAGAGTTATTAGATGTTTCATTTTATCAAAGTGCAAAACATGACTTCAGAAATTCAAGGAAACATAAAAATGCCTTACACTTCATATTTTATTCGACTAAATGTACAGCAGATTTCATTGACTAAAATGTGACATTTCATTAACTAAAACTAGACTAAAATTAAAACAATGTAGATGACTAAATTATGACTAAAGCTTAAAAAATATTTTAGGCAAAAGACGATAGCGACAACAAAATTAAAAAAGTGCTGTCAAAAGTAACACAAACTGCACATTGCTAAAAAACTCACCAAAACATGTCCTCTGACATGTTTTGATGAGTTTTTGTAAAAGTAAATCATTTTTATCACTTTTGAGGGATGCCACGTGTGTTTTACTTTCATGCCATTTCCTTATTTCTATTAATGTTATTATCAATCAATCAAACTTTAATTTTAAAAAACTTCTTGTGACACAGAGGGCTTTTCAAGCAAATGAAGAAACATAATAAACTAAAAAATATATAAAAGTAGAAAATTGTATACAATGAAGGGCGGCACGGTTGCAAAGCAGGTAGTGCACGTGCCTCGTCAGTCAGGGGCCTTTCTGTGTGAAGTCTGCATGTTCTTCCCATACATGTGTGGGTTCCCCCTGGACACTCCAGCTTCCTCCCACAGACCAAAAACATGCTTAGGTATGAGTGTGAGTGTGAGTGGTTGTGTGTCTCTCTTTGTGGCCCTGTGTATGACTGTCGGCCGGTTCAGGATGTGCCCCACTTCTCTGCTGGGATAGGCGCCAACTTCTGCAGGATTCTTCGCGCTCTTCTTCTCATTCTGTATTTCTCAAACTCAACTACAGAGAGAGTTAAAGGGACAAAAAGTTTAAAGCTGTTAAAACCTCTGATAGAAAGAAAAAAAGATATTTTGACAAGCTTAAGCACTGGAGTTAATCTTTGTGTCAGATTTAGTTCGTAGATTAAAGTGAAGTCAAACTCTGCAGACTAACCCACAGTCCTGGGGTATTAACAGGAATTCTAGAATTTTAATCAGATTCTTAAATCTGAGACATGTCTCTTAAACTGAAACACAAATCCAAGGATTAACGTCTGAATTCTGACTTAAAGGTACAGTGTGTAGAATGTTTCATTTTATACATCCACCGCATTTCGCCAAACAAACGGTGAATATAGGAGAAAAATGTTTCTATTTGTATGTAAAGTCCGTCAAAATAGGAGTACTGTCCTCCCCATAAAACGTTTGTTTTATTTTTATTTAGTTAGAAAAATCTTTATGAAAAAAATTATATTATTGCCGGCCGCTGTTTCGTGTAGGCCGACATATTGATCCATCGTGTTGTCTACGGGTGGTTTTTAGGGACAAAAAGAATGAAACACGAATCTGTCCTCTGGTGCTGAAATCTACCTGGAATGTAGGTGAAGGAGAGGAGAGGATGGCAGTGGATGCATAGAAAGTTGTTACTCTGTCCTAGGGATTCAAACTGTGTGTATAAACACAGACACAATGTAGATCGTGTGCTGTGTTCAGGATCCTTTTTGGTCTTCACAGGATTCCGTTGCTCAGCGACGTGATGTTTTGGCTACAGTTAGGTTCATTGTAGAATCTGAACACTAGATATCGCTAAAATGCTAAATTCTACACACTGCACCTTTAAAGTAACTTTTTGATTCTCACAGTTGAATTTCTTTCTATTTTTACATTTAACACCAGATTCTATGAAAATGATTCTTTGTACTGTAATTTAAGACACAAAACAACATCATGTGACTTAATGCATAATCCGATGACAAAGTAACAGGTGAGGGAAAAAAGATCAGAGTTTGAGAATTCAGGAAATGAGGGGGATTTTCATGATAAACCTCACATCTAAATCTGGATATGAAATTATGTCAGAATCCTGGTTTTCTATATCTCAAATTAAATTCAGAATTCTAAAATTAAAGTCAGAAATCTGAAGACAAAGTCACAGTCTAGGGGTTTTGATTGGAATTGTACGATTTTCATCAGAATTAAACTGAAGCATAAATCCAGAGATTAAAGTCTAAATCTGACTGAAAGAAACTTTAATCCGTTCCTAAATTTACATTTTCACACCAGATTCTATGAAAATAATTCAGTGTATTGCAATTTAAGAAGCACAGAAACATAATCTGACTTACTGGTAATGCGGTAAAGAATATAAACACCGAAACAAACGGCACCAAAAATGAGAAATCCAGCGGAGGCTCTGAGGGCAGCGTCACCCTGTGGAAAACAAACAGTGAGAAACAGTCAGGGTTGTTCTTCACAGTCCGATTGTTCAGTAAAACTGTTTTAATGATCTCTTCTTAATTCTCCTCCAGAACAATCTGTCTCCAGTCTGGACTGGCCCACGGTGGACTTTTGGAGGGGGGTGAAGATGCAGTCTACTTTTCTTGGCTCTTTGTTTCTGGTCCAGGTGAACTGAACTCTCTGCTGTTTCTGATTTTTATGAAACATTTGAATTCTTTAATGAGGAACATGTTGTTGATGGGAGTTTGAATGGCCTCAGTAGTTTCTTGATCATATCCTAGCTGCTGAATTTTGATTTGTTTGAAGAGTTTTCACATGTTTGAACCACGTGGCCTCTTTTAGACGTGAACCAGGACCCTGAGGTTCTGACCACATGTAGGTGGGTCCTTCTTTGAAACGGCCCGTCCACACCAGTGAAGCTTTGTTAGTGTGCAGTGATAAATGCTGCTGAATATCAGCAGTGATGTCTGTGACATGGAACATTCCAGTATTTCAATGCAGAAGCTGCTCCATTCTCCTTTTTATGTAACTACAGACTCCCTGGTGTTACGCTTTAACTGAAGACCTGCGTGAAGCTGCCACCTCAATCCATGCAACACTTTGGGAAAGTAGTCTGTTTCGTTTGTGATAGTTTGTGCCAAGAAAAATGACGTTTGTGCTGTTATAGCTTTTTAGTCATTTAATATTATCTTATAGGATCATTCAGAGTTCCCCCCCTCCCACCCCCCTCCTTTGTGCTCCAAATGGACCAGAAATGGTCCCATTTGTTTGCTTCAATTGTGCTTGTTTTCATCATAAAAACTTAAGTTTTTGCTACTACAGTTTCATAGATATCACACATTTTATTTTCTAGTGATGACCTCACCACCGGTGAAGAAGGTGCAGCCCTCCATTTGCTTCAAATAGACCCATATTGGTACAGTAAGTTTGTGCTTTGTGCTTGTATGTACCATAGAACTTCATTTTTGCTGCTATAATTTTACAGATATCACACACTTTATTTTCCAGAGACAACATCAAACCCCTCCTTCACAGGACCATAAAGCATTTTTGTTTGTGCTATTATGGTTTACTAATGTTGTTTAATTCAACTCTATTAAAGCTGGGGTTGGTAATCTGATTTAGATACACTTTTTGTAATACTGGTTAAAATGGTCTTTATGACCTGATGGCAATCAATTCATAATGTTTTCTTAAAGTAGAGCGAAAAATATCGGCTATCTACAGCAGGAGTAAACCGGGGAAAACACCAACCAATCACATCTTTGTAGCCCACATGTTAAACCAATCAAATCCCGTCGCCATTCTGCCTCCTGCTTGTACATTTTGCCTGCGTGCACAGACTCTGATTCAGTGAAGCAGAGAGGGATCAGAGTCCGCTGGAGAATGTTTACCTGTCCAGTTTTGTCTTTGAAAATAAGGGAAGCCCGCTGTGAGCCGTCCCACAACTCCAACCAAGCTCCAGTATCCCTCACATTTTAAGACAGGTGTACAGAAATCTAAAATAAACTATTTTTTTTTCTAAGTTTGTTCTGTTGGCTCTAATCTCACAACAGCTGCCACCCAGGCCACTGCAGGTGGACGTTCTCACCGGGATTTTTCTTCTTTGGTTTTACAGCGGTTGGCATCCTTCATTTTGGAGCATTACCGCCCCCATTCAGGCTAGTGACAGAGTTCAGTTTGGAGAGGCAGAGGAATGTTTTTATTATTATATCGTCACACGGGAGATTTACAGGAGAATACTGATACAGGAGGACGTCAGGAAAGAGGATACAATACGGAAAATATGGTAGTTTCACGGCAAATGGGGGACTTGACAGTTATGTGGAGAGTGTCAGAGGAACTACCTATACCCTGATCAACATCGGCTGTGAGCACCAACTAACTTTCCATGTTTGTTTTTTAACTTTACCATGATAAATGTTTTGGTGTTTTCTTACCACTGACTGAAACATGACTTGGTATAATGTAAAACATAAACGTTGTGGGGTGCTGGTTTGGCGGAGTGGTTAGCACCCCATGTACTTACTTCTGCCGGTCCAGGTTCAAATCCCACCTGTGACCAGTTTGCAGAGTGTCTTCCCCTGCTCTCTCTCCCCCTTTCACAAGCCTATCCACTGTCTCTCTCTTATCAATAAAGGCACAAAATGCCCAAAAAAATATTTAAAAAAAAAGAAAAAAAACATAAACGTTGTGCTGAGGGTTTGGAGTTGAATCAGTCTTCTGGATATATCAGCCGAGCTCGTGCATGTAAGCGGGGCGTCATTTTGGAGGAGGGGTGGGAGGGGCTAGACAGAGTCCTGAGGAGATGCTACATTCAAATTCATGCTAGTTTTTTATGACCAACCCTAGCTTTAAGCCCCTACCATGTCTTTTTTCTCCTTATATTTCTTAATTAACAAAAGGTAGTGCACTTGTGTGACATCATCGGTGGTGACATCAATACCGGAAATAAAAGTGTGTAATATTTGTAACACAAACGTTTTTACAGCACAAAAGAAGCACAATCGAAACAGTACCATTTCTGGTCCATTTGGAGCACATGGGGTCCAAATCTGGATGACCTATAAAATAATATCTAATCACTCAAAACCCATTGCAGCACAAACAACATTTTTACGACACAAACCAGGGCAAAAAACAAAACACAACCAAAACATTTTCCTGAAATTGTGCGTGGGGTGGGGTGATAAACTGGTGTCAACAGATTTTCTCCAGTCAGTGTTTCTGTTTGGACCTCAGTCTGAGGCTTTCCTCAGTCTGTTTTTTTCTCCTCCACACTTCAGTCTGAGATGTTTAATCTGAGTAAAGTCTGTTTGTTTGGAAACTGCTCCAGCACTGAGCTGCACTGTGGGCCGATATTTCCTGACTCTGCTCTAAGCTGTTTGTCCTGAATGAGTCTAAATGGAGCGTCCTGACTGTAACAAACCACACAGAGCAAATCTGTAAAACATGGCGTATCATTTAACCCCTGACGCTTTGACTTAGTTTTTCTTCAACTGTTTTCACTTAATGTCTAGTGGGCTCTACGTTTGCAGAAAAATATGAAAAAATATCGTTGAGTACTTCAACGGAGGAAAAATTTTACAGTTAAATCATGAAAGTCAAATGTTTACTCACAAGCTCTCCACCTTTCTCCTTCACCCCTGTTCAGACAGAGAGTGTGATCATTCAGGTGTAAATGTGTTTTTAAGAGCAAAGAGATTTAAGAACATCACAGTTATTGATGATGAAACTGGTTTGCTGTACTTACACAGAGAAACTTTGTAGTTCTCCTCTATATCAGGGTCTTCATGAAAAACCTCACAGGTGAATTTTCCTTCATCACGTTTATTTACCTTGATGATCTTCAGTGAAATGTTGCCTTTAATAATTTCCTCTTTAAAGAGAGATGTTCTGTTCTTATAGTGTTGGATCTGGTATTCATTGTAGTCGTGGCTAACCCAATACTGGTGAACAGTATCTCCTTTCTCAGTCTTCCACTTTATGATGGGGTTGGACAGCTTTGAATCTTCAGGTAAATCAACTTTCAAAGGCAGGATGGCAGTTTCTCCTTCTTCTACTATGACTGAACGACCTAAAGGAAACAGATCAGATTAAGATTCAGATGTTTTATCAAACAGACAGACAGAAGGGGCTGAAGTTCAGCCATCAGGTTTCCCTCAGTATGACTTTAAATAAAACAGAATAAGAGACTAAAACTTTACTGTTTGTTTTATGATGCCTGATAAACTGAGTTCATTAATAATCCACCAACATTTTGGGGGGATTAATCGGGGGTGAGATCAGAAGTTTCAATTTTGTAGGAATTTCATATTTCTTTTAATTTATGTGAGCACTGAGGAAAATTTATGCTGAAAGGCTTTTAACAGCAGAAACAACAACCAACAAACTTGAAGTGTCAGACTCCAGCTGGAGGTTCAATAATCTTTATTCAGTTTTTGTTGACCAGGACTGGACGGGGCCCTTAGACTTTGGTCTTAGGGTCTGTGGTGTGTGCCACTGTAAGAGGGTCTTTCAGAGGGTCTGTCCAAATCCTGCTTTCACTGTGGTCCTCAGATTTCACTGCTATACGGGAGAACTGATTCTACATGACTGAAAAACACTGAGTCAGTTTTTATATTTCCTCTAACTGTGTAGAAAGACCTTCTGGTTTTATCCCTCCACTTTTTAAAGTCGTGTTGAAGTTTCCTGCAGAGCTAATGTTCATCAAAATGGATCCTGAAGAGTCTCACCCTCCCTTTATGTCATGTGTTGTGTTGTTAAAACAATTACAAAATGGCCGCCCCTAAGCACTGACTGCTTTGAGTTGTAACTCTGAGTAAAGGCAGATAGAAGCAGTGAGGATGTTGTAAAACCATGGCAGACATCCAGTCATTAACAATGAAAAAAATCCACATTTAATTTGTGATTTACTCATGAGCCAGAGTAAGATGGAGACAGGACTGGATTTAAAGCACATGAAGAAAAAAAAGTGATGTTAAGAGTGTTTGACTTTAGGCACAGATGAAAAATAATCAGAGTTATAAAAAAGGAAACACTTGAATTAAAGTTATAAAAAAGATTAACAAAGTCAATCACAGTTTGATGATTAAAGTCAAATCTATTTGGCCTAACAAACTGATTTACTCTTAAACTATCACGTATCTTTGAACTGAAGAACTTTAATTGTTAAACAATAAGAGAAAACAGCCTCACCTGAAAGTGGAGAACCATCAACAGCAGAAAGGCTTAATGAAAGTAGAATCAGGAGTATCAACTCCATTGTAGCTCAACAAATGACCATCAGGACCAATTTGAAGTCCTAAACCGTTCAGTTAAGATTCTAAAAAGGGAGAAAATTGATCAAATACATCAGAACTGTTTGAGGCAGACTCTCCCCGCTGTAACCTGAATAAACCTTTCGGTTTTGACTGAGACACACCTTTAACTGTGTGAACTTTAACTTCTATAAACGTCAATGATTGATCACCTTTATAATTTGTAATTCAGACATGCTGCTCTCATTTTAATTTGGATCTTGACATTAAACATAAAACTGGTTCCTGATGATCTGGAGCTGAGTGTGTGAGATATAAATCCAGAAGGCGAGGTCTTAGACATAAATGCTGAGGACACCGAGGCAGTTTTTATTTATTTGGACCTGGACACTGATGATCTGGACCTGGATGCTGACAGAGACCATATTCATTTATTATTTGTTTATTTTTCTATATTCTTATTGATATTTAGAATTTATTTCTAGAACTGCTCACTTCAATATCTGTTCATTTTGATCACTACATGTGGTGTTTTGTTTGATTACCCTTATTTTTGTTGCTGTACTTTTATTATGATTGTATTTTCCTGAATTTAATGAAAGTATTATCTTAGATGTCCCTCATTTTTCAGTTTATATCAGTTAATGCTGTATGATGTCTTCTTTTATGTTTATTTTCTGTGAGTATGAATCTTTACTTTGTTTCTATTTTCCACTTTAGCTTATATCTGATTAATGTTTCACCTCACATAACTGAACTGCCTTTGTATTGTTTTTTTGGAAACAAGAGGCTTATGTGACACAGTTTTTATCTGTGCCTTGAGGAAACAACAAAACAACAAAATACAAATAATAATTAATTTAAATGTATCTTCTATTTTTCAGTATATGGTCCCATTAGTGGCTTGTTCTCGTATTCCTCTGTGTAGTTGTCTTAATAAACATCAGATTACCCTCTAATATCCCTGATCTCATGTTCTGGGGCCTGAATGGCAGGTTTGTTTCCTTTTCTCAAAAAAAAAAATCACATGCAGTTTTAAACAATAAAACCTCTGATGGAAGAATTTTAATTTTGTTTTTGACAAGCTTATACGCTGAAGTTAATCTTTGTGTTTATGTTCTGCCCCACGTTGTACTGTTGTAGTGATACTTTCCCATCTTTTTATATTGTTGGCGCCATCTTGTGGCAGCCAGATCTTCACCACTCGCGCATTTTTACCTTCACTTCCGGTCTAAACAGGAAGTAGCGCTCTTTGGCGAGTCGACCGTACAGCCGAGCTTGGATTCATTCCTTTCTTCATGCTAGAATAAGTTCCGTAAGTATGACCAACGTAAACAATAATTCTTTTGACATAGCTGCCATGTTTTTTTTTAAGTGTCTCTGAAGTTTATGCGATGGTAATTGAGTCAGCTTGTAGCTAAAACATATGTTCATGTTAATGTAACAAGTGTTTAACATGTTTTTAATTTGCCAAAAGTCCACCCTCAGTGATTAATTATGTGTACTTGTGTTTTTAATAATGTGTTTGAATATTTATTCTGCATATATTTTATTTTTTTTATTTTGTTTTATTTTGATGGGTCATTTCCGGCACTTTTCGCGCTCTTGTCCTCAGATGCCCTGAGAAGAACTTCAGGAGAGGTGGGTTTTTCCCTTTAATCCTGTTCAATTAGAGCTGAAACACTGTTAAATTGATAAATAATTGGTCATGTTTATGTTGTTAGGCTCACAGATTGTGTAACAATGTTCTGAATATCTGAAAGTGTATCTCTGAAATGTTTTAAGTGACGTACAATACGTAATTTCAAAAGCTAATTTACCGAAGTCAAGCTAGTCTGTCAGTCTGAGCAGCTTCTCCTGCAGCTGCTGTGCTCTCTGCTCCTTCAGAAGTCTGCTGGTGAGGATCAGATCCATGAAGTTTGGTCCACTGGAAATACGATTTATTTTGTACAGGTATGTAAACCCTTTTTTGTTTTGAGTTTCAATTTATTTTTTTGAATTGTATTTTATTTCTGTGTAACATTGTATGCTAATTTTAAATGTTTTTAATAGTTTTTTCATGGAAAAAAAATATGGTGTCCATAAAGTCTCTTTACAATTTAAAAACATGATTACAAAGGCAGTTGATGAGATATATTTGCCAGATTTGTTTTATTTAATCTGTGTTTATTAAAGTTTTTATTCACATTGATAGTTTGTGTTTCAGATATTCTGTTAATGGAAGGAAAGGCTTGTTTTACATAATTGATGTTTCCCTCAGATGTTCTTGGTCGTCCACTCCTTTATCCAACACTGTCCCTGTCTCCATAACTTTCTTGAGCGATGCACAAATTGAAGGACGTGATCGTGGATCTCTTCCATACTCAGTTCTGTAGATTCTCTGAATCTGCACATCTGATTTTGTCTCAATAAACCAGGATACACATTGTGCCATCTCTTGAGGCGTGGCCATATATATATATATTATATGTATACTAATTAGAAAGTACTGTAATAAAAGCCTGGTTCCAATTAAACGCCTGCCCGAAATAGTGAGCTGGTCCCAAATCAATGCCTGGTCTGCACAGTAATTGAAGCAAATAAATGCCCTGGCTACCATCTGATATTTTACGGTTAATGTATAAAAGAAAAAGCAAATAAAAGTGGAAATACAAAGACGAATCTACAAAGTCAAAACAATTATGTTGCTGTATAAATCAATTTAAATCAGAAAGTAAATCCATGAATCTGAAGAATTTATCTTATTAAACTGCTTCTGTGTATATTCATAGTTCTCATTGACTTCCAGTGTTTGAGCTAAGCTAGTTAGTGGGGGGCTCTGCAGAATGAAGGTTATCAGGTTTTCATGAACTTAAAACTGCATTAATTGTCCAAAAACTCTTTAGTTTCACCAAAATTTCATCATGGTCCGCTCAGGCTACTCCTCCAAGACAGTCTGTGTCACTCCAGACATGTTTTTGTGACTGAGCCGACCTCTGAGCTGAAGAAGAAGCACAGACACAGACCATTACAGACACAGACTGTAATGGAGGAATAGCCCGAGTGGATCATGATGAAATATTGGTGAAACTAATGAGTTTTTGGACGATTAAAGCAGTTTTAGGAGCGGCGCTGTATGCCCTATGTGCTACCATTATACGGATGTCTGCCGCTCGATTTTGGATCTAAATATCTCCTGAAGCACCGTTTGTATCAGGAAAGCCTTCTGGGTGAGTATATTGTTCTACTTCATTCTATAAACAATGTGAAAGCTGCAGGAACCAAACTTTTCCTTTAATGCAGACGTTTTTGGCGTTTGCAACTGTTGTGACGTATCTCAGCAGCCACCATAGGATTATTCTTTCTGATTCTGATCCTGTGCCTGCACCTGCACACAACGAAATTTTTACTGCACACATTTTTCTGCACATTTTTCCTTTACTTTTAAAACTGATATTGTCAGCAGTTAAAGAAAGAAAGAAAGGAATAAAGAAAAAGAAAAAAACAGAAAAGGTAGCAGTTAAAACGCAAATGTGGCGTTTAATGGGCACAGTAAAAACAATTGCAACAAGTACATCTCAAAAGCAATGGCATTGTACTGATCTGCTTTTATTAGCCTCTTCTTTTTATGTATTTTTTTATTTATATTGCTTTATAAAGCCAAAGAATTTCATTTTTACTGTGTTTATAAGCATTTCTTCTTATTTTAAAAAAATATTTTATTAACTTGTCTTTATACAAAAACTTTTATTATTCTTTTCTTTGATGGATAACTTTTTTGACTGATATTGATTTATGTCACAACATTATTTGCCTTTTCTCTATACATTTATTTTTGTGATTTGGCACTCTCTCTACTCCATAAGTAAATGTCAGATGTCCTGAGGATGTGATGAGGAGAGAAGAGTGATGCATGAACAGAGAATGCTTCAGATCTTTTTCTTTTCTTTTCTTGTAATTACACACATTTACAACTTAAAAAGGACAAATACTTGCTAGGATTTTTATTTTAATCCAAAGAAGGTGCAAAATAATTAACTCGAAGGGCAGTTTCTGACAAATTTATTGACAAAAATTCTGCTTTTTGTGTTTTCAGAATATGTTCACCCTGGTGTTGGAATAAGTTTGAACATGCTTTATTGTATTTTTATGTTAAATGTTAATGGAACTGTTTTATTGTTTTGCAGTTTTACAGAGTAAACTTCATGAACGTCATCGTCTTGTGGAGCTCTTTGGAAACTGTTTAAAGGTGGGATAGCCAGCTTTGAAAGATAGTGAGGCCTACATGTTTTTTATTCCCTCAGATTTAATTCATTGATTGATTTCATTCAGAATGATTTTGAATCTGTGATTTCCTCAGGTCAGAATTTTAAGATTACGGTCAGAACATTGAGAGGTAAGTCGAAATCTTATAATATGAACATGAACCCTGAGACTGAAGTCAGAATTATTAGATTAAATAATCAGAAATCTCAGATTGAAATCAGAATCTTTAGAGTAAATTTCTGAAATTTAAATCAGACATTTGAGGTCAAATTTATGAACGTAAAGTTAGAACTCTGAGGACTCAGTCACAGTTCTGGGGTATCAGTAAGAATTATAAAAAAAAGACTTTAAGAAGCTTTTTGGTTCCCACATTTGGATCTGTTCCTTCAGTTTTACTTTTACACCAGATTGTATGAAAATATATCTTTTGTCTTTGGAATTACCTATATATACGTAAACTCTGTAAAAGTTTCAGATGATTATTGAAACTGTTTCCTATCTTAGCGTTTAAACCGTGTTTGATAACCCCATGTGGTCATTACCTCACAGTGATGCTGTTCATTTCCCGGAAAGTCAGAGCTATATTGTCTGCTCCTCGGCAAAGCAGCAGTGATCCCTCAGACGCCAACTTGAACGAACAGTTTGTAGTTTTTGGCTTCTGAAAGTGAAAGTATAGCAGAGGGAGCTTGCACAGACAATGTACCGGAGATTTCTTCCCTTTAAAACCACACAAAGAAAACATGCTGACATTTTTATATCTTAATCTCAAATAAACAAAGTCAGCAGTACTTTATTTCTTATGAAGGAGGGAACAGAGTATCATTGTGCTTTATTTGATTTGTTATCAAATACAGCGCACACTAAATCAGTGTGTGTTTGAGTGATAACTTTGGTCACACTAACTGCATGGGATTTAATAAACACGGAAAGCATATTATGTGACTTGCTGCACTTTTAGATGGCAGAAAAACTGGAAGACCTCCCTCTCAACCTTCTCCGGCTGATCGGTACCTGCTCGCTCACTGTGGGGTGAGGGAAGAATTTTTGAAGTGACACCAAAGAATTTTGTAATGGTGTCAAAACGACCCAAAACTGTCTGGAGCACAGGGAAAAAAACAGAGAAAAAAAAATGGGAGGAAGAACGAGGTAAAGTAAAGATTTAGTCCTGATATGATGCATCAGACTGTTGCATTTGCTTGAGTGATTAGCCTCGGCATGTTATGCTAATCAGTAAATATATTTCTGTAGCTTGGCAGCATGAAGGGCTTTTTACTGTTAAGGATCATTTGTACTTACTAAACCTACTCAGTAGATGTCTACATTGGCCTGATATAGCCTACATTTTTGTTTTTACGTCTGCCTAGCTAATGTTTTTCCTGCTTTTAATAGTCAATCAAAATGCTAAATGTGTTACTGTTTGTTGTCTAGAGCATGTTAAATGTTTTAGACTTTACATTAGTGTTAAAGTACACATTATTAACAATAATATTTATTAATTACTTAGCATTCCCACATGACATACTAAACAGCAGTTTTCTGCTTCTTCACATCTGCTAATCAGCATTTCTTTGTTATGCAATAACGCTGTGTCTAATCTAAAGTTGTTCATGCATCATGGAAAACATTTATCTGTTATTTTTTCTTTTTTTTCCCCTCTAGGACTCCGTATTCTCATGCAATAACTAAAACTTTCCTCTTCTCTCTTCAGACACACTTCTGGGATATTTAAGTCCAGACCATCAGCAGAAATCAGAACTTCAGCAGCCTGAAAAAAGATTTATTCATCTTAAACCCAATAAAACTCACCTGAGGTTGGCCATGATGCAAACTTGTCATTAGACTTTCAATAATGAGCATAAATCATGTGATCTCTTTTCATATAATGTCCTAGAGGACTTTGTCAGGAGAAGATCCAGTAAGGAGATACAGTTAGTGGTGGCCTTGTTCATCAATGTAGTGGATGCAGTAATAAAAAACTACACTAGAGGTCTGTATAATGCCTTTTTGACAACTCTTGTATGTAGTTGATGTATAGTGTAAATGTAGGTTATTGATAGAGTTACTGTATGCAAACTGCTTTTTAAATAGTTTGATGTTGAGTATTGTATTTATAATTTACTACTCACTGACTTATTTCTAGATTTTTATATGTTGTAAGGGTATTGTTATTGTATTTAAGTTTTTATGTCTTTATTTGTAATTTGTTAAGCATGTACATTGGGTTAAATGTTATCTTAAAGTAAAAACAGGAGCCAGAAGGGGACATAATGTGGCCATATCCTGTGCTATTTTTATTGACTAATTATTTTCTTCAAAGTTTAATCAACATTTTCTCTCCTGATGAAAACTAGACAGTAACTAATAAAAACAAAGTCACATTGACAAAAAACTAAAACTAAATTAACTGACTTTTTCATCTACAAATAAAATCTAGACTAAAATGTCTGACAGTCTTTATCCAAACAGACCTAATTTGGTCATGTAGGAAGTAGAGACAAGTTAGGAATCTATCTAATCACAGCTACTTTGGTTGTGTTAAAGGTTGGATGAGTTCAGAGGGACATCCAATCACAGCTGCCTTAGCTGTGATTGGATGTCTGTAGCTAAGTTGTGGAGCGATCCAATCAGAGCTGCTCTCTTGTTATGATCAATCAATCCCACTTAAATCATATAGCACTTTTCATACAAAGTTTTGTATCACAAAGTGCTTCTCAAACAAATCAATTTACATAAACTAAAAATAACTAAAACCTAGAAAATTGTATATAATGAAGAGCGGCATGGTGGCGCAGCGGTCAGTGCGTGCGCCTTACAGCAAGAAGGTCCCCAGGTCAGACAGTTTGCATGTTCTTCCTGTGCATGTGTGGGTTCTCTCTGGGCACTCTGGCTTCCTCCCACAGACCGAAAACATGCTCATTTGGTTAAATAGTAACGATGAATTGCTGCTAATAGGTCCTCCTGCTCCTGCTCCAGCTCTCTTCTCCGTCTCTGTATCTCACGTTCCACTCGAGCAGCTTGACCTTCAGAGAGAGTTTAAAGAAAGAAAAGGTAAAAGCTGTTAAAACCTCTGATAGAAAAAAAAACATTTTTTTGACAAGCTTAAACACTGGAGTTATCTTTGTGTTTCCTTCTCTCAGATTTAATTCATTGATTCCATTTCAAATCAAAACAAGATTCAGTCAAATATTTTAAATCCGTGAAAATTTCAGGTTAGGTTCAGAAATCTGAGCAGTGAGTTGATTTTAAAATTCCTGCACTGGTCCTGTGATTTAGGTCAAAATTCTTGGATTAATTTCATCCTGAAAAGAGATTAAATTTTGGACTTTAACGAGGGGAAAAAGTTATAATTCATAATTTGAAAAAATGATGAAGATTTCCATAATGAAATAGATATTTTGAAACTTAAGATTGGAATTTGGAAAAATGTCAGAATCCTAGTGTTCAATTTCTGAGATAAAATTACGACAGTCAAAATTCTAGGAATATATTCTTGAGATTTGAGCAAGAATTTTAGATCAAATTTTATGAGATTAAAGTGAAGTCAAGTTCTGAAGACTAAACCACAGTCCTGGGATATTAATAGGAATTCTAGAAATGTAATCAGAAGTCTTTCATCTGTCTGATGTCTCTTAAACTGAAACATGAATCCAGAGATTAAAGTCACAATTCTGACTTAAAGGAACTTTTGGATTCTCACACTTGACTCTGTTTCTAAATTTACATTTTCTCACCAGATTCTATGAAAATGTGTCTGTGTATTGCAATTAAAGAAACACAGAAAATGTTTGTGACTTACTGCGTTTTTTGTAAAGAAAAACAGCAAACAAGATGACAGCAAGAACGATGAAAACACTGATGTTAATTGAAATGATGATAATCTGTAGAAAACAAACAGTGAGAAAAAAGTCAGGGTTGTTCTTTACAGTCAGATTGTTCCATAAAACTTTTTTAATGATCTCGCCGTAATTTACATCTAAATCTGTCTCCAGTCTGGACTGGCCCACAGTGGACTTTTGGAGGGGGGTGTAGATGCAGTCTACTTTTCTTGGCTCTTTGTTTCTGGTCCAGGTGAACTGAACTCTCTGCTGTTTCTGATTTTTATGAAACATTTGAATTCTTTAATGAGGAACATGTTGTTGATGGGAGTTTGAATGGCCTCAGTAGTTTGTTGATCATATCCTAGCTGCTGAATTTTGGTTTGTTTGAAGAGTTTTCACATGTTTGAACCACGTGGCCTCTTTTAAACCTGAACCAGGACCCTGAGGTTCTGACCACATGTAGGTGGGTCCTTCTTTGAAATGGCCCGTCCACACCAGTGAAGCTTTGTTAGTGTGCAGTGATAAATGCTGCTGAATATCAGCAGTGATGTCTGTGACATGGAACATTCCAGTATTTCAATGCAGAAGCTGCTCCATTCTCCTTTTTATGTAACTACAGACTCCCTGGTGTTACGCTTTAACTTGTGACTGTTAGGTGACTTATGTGAAGCTGGCTCCCCACTCCATGCAAAATTTCGGGAAAGTAGTCTGTTTCATTTGTGCTGGTTTGTGCCAAAAAAAAGGCGTTTGTGTTGTTATGTTTTTTTAGTTATTAAATATTATTTTACAGGGTCATCCAGAGTTCACCCGCCCCCCCATGTGCTCCAAAGGGACCAGAAATGGTCCCGTTTGATTGCTTTATTTGTGCTGATTTTCATCATAAAAGCTTAAGTTTTTGCTGCTACAGTTTTATAGATATCACACTTAATTTTCTAGTGATGACTTAACCACTGGATATGCTCTGATGATGATGGTGCCCTCTTCGTTTGTTTTGGATGCAGTCAAACAAGATTTGTCCTGTGCTTGCAGTTTTTTTTTTCATCCCAAAGTTAGACCTATATGAGTGCACCTTAGTGGCAAAAAAGGTGCAGCCCCCCATTTGCTTCAAATAGACCTGAAATGGTACAGTTAGTTTGTGCTTTGTTTGTTTGTATGTGCCGTAAAAACTTAATTTTTGCTAATATGACATTACAGATATCACACACTTTATTTCCCGGGGACAACGTCAAACTCCTCCTTCACTTGGCCATGAAAAATTTGTTTGTGCTATTGCAGTTTACTGACATTGTATAATTATCATTCAACTCTATTAAGCCCCAACCATGTCTTTTTTCTCCTTATGTTTCTTTATTAACAAAAGGTACGGGGTTAGCTGGGTTATTATTCCAATGATGGCACATCAGCTGTGTTGGCAACTTACCTGGTCATCATTTCTTAATTTATCTTTCTTGATTGCCTGCTTCAACAGTCCTGTCAGCCAAAAACATGTCTGAAATAGGCTTTCTTTCTTTCTTTCTTTCTTTATTAAGATCCCCATTAGCACTAGCAAAAGCATTGGCTATTCTTCCTGGGGTCCAACACACAAAGTCAGACAAAATACACACAACACAAACAAGCAAAGTCGACAACAAAAAATACACAGCTCCTCATAAAGTATACAAACATATACATAAAGAAGTAAACAAAAATGGTCTTTCATTTGCAAACATGGTGCAGTAAGGAGGTTATAAATACAATTTAGCACATCAAACTTACTGTCACCTGTCATTTACACACACAATAAACTCCAAGGGAAAAAAAGAGGTGAAAATACATTTCATAACATTTATTGCTAATCATTAAATGTTATTAGGTACTGTTTCAACAGAGATTTAAACCTTTCCTTGGTATTTGCCTGAATGATCTCCAGTGGTAATGAATTCCATCCAATCATGGCTCTATATAGAACTGATTTTTGGATTACACCTGATCTCACTCTTGGTAGGATGAACCTGTTTTCAATTGCACTTCTAGTTTGGTAGTGATGTTGAGCAAACTGAGAAGATATTCTTAGGTATAATAACTTTGGAGATTGGGACATGATTATACACCCAAAAAAATATAACAAACTATAAGTGAATCTTTGTCTCACTGTAAGCCAGCCAAGTCTACTCTACATTTCAGATACATTGGTTCTGTATGAGCATTGCAGGGCACAACGAGCTGCTTTATTCTGAGCCACTTGCAATTTTTTTAAATATTTCATTGAAGCACTGGACCAAATTATAGAACCAAAATCCAGCTGAGACAGAACCAAGGAATTCAGAACCTGTTTAATAATATCTGGAGGTAAACTTTTTGACACCCTTCTCACAACTGAAACGCCTCTACCCATTTTACTGACAACATTATTGATATGCTTCGACCATGAGAGATGATGATCCAAAGTTATACCCAATAATTTAGTTTCACACACCTGCTCAATGGGTTTGTTGTTAATAACCAATTTTAGTGCCTGTTCAGATTTTAACTGATATTTTGAACCAAATATAATGGACTTTGTTTTACATACATTAAGAATCAATTTATTACTTGTAATCCATTCTGCCACCGATTTTAATTCCATCTGTAAAATATTATTTAATTCCCCTAATGAAGTAGCTGCAGCATATATTGTTGAGTCATCTGCATACATGGTCACATGGGCATTATTCAAAGCTAGAGGTAGATCATTTGTAAAGACAGAAAATAGTAGTGGTCCTAAGCAGCTACCTTGAGGCACTCCACATGCAACCGGTTTCAGTGTTGACATACTTCCATTGAAGAAAACAGTCTGCCTCCTGTTTGTCAGGTAGCTCTCCATCCATTTTAAAGCACTCACAGTAAATCCATAATGTTTCAGCTTACCTAATAATAAAGAGTGATCAATAACATCAAATGCTGAGCTGAGATCCAGTAGCACTGCTCCCACTATGTTCCTGTTATCTTGCTCCCTCTGCCAATCATCCACCATTTGTGTCAGAGCTGTACACGAGAATGACCAGGCCTATAGGCATGTTGATAACCAGTGTTCAAATCATTGACATCAAAATAAGTTTGTATTTGATCAAAGATAATTCTCTCCATTATCTTTCCTAAAGCTGGCAACAAGCTTATGGGACGGCTGTTTTGACCACAGAAAGGTGCAGCTGGATTCTTTGAAAGTGGAATTACCTTTGCTATTTTCCATGCATAAGGACAAATACATTTATCAACACCTAAATTAATAATATGACACACTGGAACAGCAATTATATCTGAAACCATTTTAAGAAATTTGACGTCCAGGTTATCTATTCCAGATGGTCTGTCTTTACATTTATTAATCAAACTTTCCACCTCTAATACTGTTACTTTTTCAATTTTAAATTCACATTTCTTATTTTCCATTATTAAATCTTTAATCATTTTAATAGAAGTATCAGGTATTGATTGCATTTTACTTCTTAAATTGTTGACTTTATCATAGAAATAGTCATTAAAATAATTAGCAATTTCTACTGGTTTTGTCAAAAATCTTCCTTCAACCTCAAGAAATGTTGGACAGGATGTAGGTCTTCTCCCTGTTAGGTTATTTACTACACCCCACAGCTTTTTCTTATCATTCTTTACACTCATGATCTTATTCTTAAAGTACAGTTGTTTCTTCTTTTTATTTATTGCTGTGACATAATTCCTAAGTTTTTTATAAATTTGCCAATCTGACTGGTAGCCTGATATGGCTGCTACTTTTTTTGCTTCATTTCTTTGTTTCATGAGTTCCTTTAACTCTTCATCTATCCAGGGTGATTTAACATTTCTAACTGTGTGCTTTCTAAGTGGTGCATGTTTCTCAATTACTTGCAAAAATAACTCATTGAAAACTTCAAGTGCATCCTCTGGATAATCCTTTTGCAGTACAGGATCCCAACAAATATCATAAACATCTTCTTTAAAGGATGTTTCACTAAATGTCCTCATTGACCTTCTAAAAGGAACTCTTGGTCCTGTTTTTGGAACCTTAGCTTTCCTAACCATTAACACTAAATTATGATCACTGCACCCAACTGGAATAGACATTGTATTTGAACATAAATAACTACAATTTGTAAAGATGTGATCAATAACAGTTGAAGATTTTGTCCCATCTCTCCTAAAACACACTCTTGTAGGTTTATCAACCATTTGAACTAAGTTATATGCATTAGTAATTGCCTGTAGTTTCTCCCTGAGTGGACAGTTAGGAGCATTCCAGTCAATGTTCAAATCACCTAAGAAATATATTTCATTATTGAGGTCACGTACAGTATCTAGCATTTCACACATATGGTCCAAGTAAAGTGAGTTTGCATTTGGAGGTCTATAGCAGCATCCAATAAGGAGCGACTTTAAATGTGGCAAATTAATTTGCAACCAAAGTACTTCAACATCGACATGCATCAAGTCATACCTAATCTTTACTGATATATGAGTTTGAATGTAAACTGCTACTCCACCGCCATATGCATTTCTGTCCCTCCTATAAATACTATAACCCGGAATACTCACAGCAGCATCACTAAATGTGTCATCCAGGTGAGTTTCAGTTATTGCTAACACATGAATTCCACTAGATAATATATCTTCTATCTCAGGTACTTTGTTTCTTAGGCTACAAATATTTAAATGTGCGACTTTCAACCCCTTCCTTGGCAACTTACAAGAAATTATGACGGAGGTTTAAATTTTACCTCACTTCCCTTTTCTTTTAATCTGGGAGCCATAATTGAACATACATTAAACATATTCAACACATACAGACACACATACAAAACAGAAAATTCTAACACAAATTTTCCAACCATGTGACCTTTAGCTAAAAACAGAGCACGTTGGCATCATAGTCATAATTGGAATGGATTATGGTTATATAATACCCAATAGTAAACTTTCAAAAATTAAATATTTAAATACATTTATATTTCCTTCAATTTAAACCCTCATCATTAGCCCTGAACATCATTTCATGTAATCCATATCCAAGTACTATGCATCATTATATTTCTAATTAATAATTACTCTAATTATTTCCACTAATAATGATATCTATTTGGATTATAACCATCCTTTGTTTTCTTTCTCACCGTAAATAGTTTCTAATGAGCACATTTTAATCAGTTAACAATTCATTTCAAGCTTTGACTGCAGGGCTGATTTTCTCAATATAAAAAGCTTCTGCCTCACTGCAATAAAAACTAATACCAATAAAAAGATACCATTTTAAATCTTAGATTTTGTTCTTCTTTGAAAGATGGATCATGCCCTGCACCTTTTTTTTTGCCACTAAGGTGCACTCATATAGACTAGTTTAACTGTGAGATAAATAATTTAAGAAGTCTTTGCAAGCACAAGACAAACACTGTTTGACTGCATCCAAAACAAATGAAGAGGGTAACACCAGCATGACAGCATTTCCCGTGGTGACATCATCACCAGAAATAAAAGTGTGTAATATCTGTAACACAGAAGTTTTTACAGCACAAAAGAAGCACAAACAAAACAGTACCATTTCTGGTCCATTTGGAGCACATGGGGCACAAATCTGGATGACTTATTAAATAATATTTAATAACTAAAAAAACCATCACAACACAAACAACATTTTTATGGCACAAACCAGCACAAAATATGAAAAACAAAACATTTTCCTGAAATTTTGCGTTTGGTGCCCAGCTTCACACAGGTGGTTAACTGGTGTCACCATACTTTCTCCAGTCAGTGTTTCTGTTTGGACCTCAGTCTGAGACTTTCCTCAGTCGGTCTTTTCTCCTTCACACTTCAGTCTGAGATGTTTAATCTGAGTGAAGCCTGTTTGTTTGGAAACTGCTCCAGCACTGAGCTGCTCTGTGGGACAATATTTCCTGACTCTGCTCTAAGCTGTGTGTCCTGAATTAGTCTTAATGGATATCCTGAGTCCTATCACAGTTAGGGCAGAAATTACCTCTACAGCAGTGTTTATGTGGAGAAGAAACCCAGGCGCTTGACCTAACTCCCTCTTCCTCCTTCATCTGTTTCGTCTGCCATTGTGTATCAGGTGTTTTTTGCAAAAACTCATTCGATCCTGTGTGTCGAACTACATTGAGCAAATCTTTAAAACATGGCGTATCATTTAATCCCTGACGCTCTGACATAGTTTTTCTTCAACTGTTTTCACTGAACATGTTGAGGTCTGGTGGGCTCTTTGCTTGCAGAAAAACATGAAAAAATAACGTTTAGTATTTCAATGGAGGAAAATTTTTTACAGTTAAATCACGAAAATGAAATGTTTACTCACAAGCTCTCCACCTTTCTCCTTCACCCCTGTTCAGACAAAGAGTGTGATCAATCAGGTGTAAACATGTTTTTAAGAGCAGAGAGATTTGAGAACATCACAGTTATTAGATGATGAAACTGGTTTGCTGTACTTACACAGAAAAACATTGTAGGTCTCCTCTATATAAGGGTCTTCATGAAGAACCTCACAGGTGTATATTCCTTCATCATTTTTAGTTACCTTGATGATCTTCAGTGAAATGTTGCCTTTAATAATTTCCTCCTCAAAGAGAGATGTTCTGCCCTTAAAACGTTCGATCTGGAATTCATTGTAGTCGTGGTCGACCCAGTACTGGTGAACAGTATCTCCTTTCTCAGTCTTCCACTTTATGATGGGGTTTAACAGCTTTGAATCTTCAGGTAAATCCACTTTCAAAGGCAGGATGACAGTTTCTCCTTCTTCTGCTCTGACTAAATAACCTAAAGGAAACAGATCAGATTAAGATTCAGAATTTGTATGAAACACTCAGAAGAGGCTGAAGTTCAGCCATCAGGTTTCCTTCTAAATGATGTTAAATAAAACAGAATAAGAGACTAAAACTTTACTGTTTGTTTTATGATGCCTGATAAACTGAGTTCATTAATAATCCACCAACATCTTTGGGGGATTAATCTGGGGTGAGATCATAAGTTTCAATTTCGGAATTTCATATTTCTTTTAATTTATGTGAGCACTGAGGAAAATTCATGCTGAAAGACTTTTAACAGCAGCAACAACAACCAACAAACTTGAAGTGTCAGACTCCAGCTGGAGGTTCAATAATCTTTATTCTGGTTTTGTTGACCAGGACTGGACGGGGCCTTTAGACTTTGGTCTTAGGGTCTGTGGGGGTCCCTCACAGACCAGCTCAGCTGAAAACTGTTCACACAGAGCTGCAGGATCACAACTGTAAGAGGGTCTTTCAGAGGGTCTGTCCAAGTCCTGCTTTCACTCTGGTCCTTAGATTTCACTGCTATACGGGAGAATTGATTGAATACGACTGAAAAACGCTGAGTCAGGTTTCACATTTCCTCTGTGTGGAAAGACCTTCTGGTTTTATCCCTCCACTCTTTAAAGCCATGATGAAGTTTCCTGCAGAGCTGATGTTCATCAAAATGGATCCTGAACAGTCTCACCCTCCATTATTTCATGTGTTGGGTTGTTAAAAAAAACCTACAAAATGGCCGCCCCTAAGCACTGGCTGCTTTGAGTTGTAACTCTGATGGAAGACCGATCGAAGCATGAGGATGTTGTAAAACCATGAACAATAAAAAAAGAAAATTCACGTTTAATTGTGATTTACTCATGAACCAGAGTAAGATGGAGACAGGACTGGATTTAAAGCACATGAAGAAACAAAAGTGACTTTAGTCACAAATGATAAATGATCAGTTATAAAAAAGGAAACTCTCAAATTAAAGTTATAAAAAAGATTAACAAAGTCAAACAAAGTTTGATGATTGAAGTCAAATCTATTTTGCCTAACAAACTGATTTATTCTTAAGAATTTAAACTATCACGTATCTTTGAACCAAAGAACTTTATTTGTTTAGCAATAAGAGAAAACAGCCTCACCTGAAAGTGGAGAACCATCAACAGCAGAAAGGCTTAATGAAAGTAGAATCAGGAGAATCAACTCCATTGTAGCTCAACAAATGACCATCAGGACCAATTTGAAGTCCTAAACCGTTCAGTTAAGATTCAAAAAAGGGAAAAAATTGATCAAACACATCAGAACTGTTTGAGGCAGACTCTCCCCGCTGTAACCTGACTAAGCCTTTCAGTTTTCACTGAGACACACCTTTAACTGTGTGAACTTTAACTCCTATAAACGTCAATGATTGATCATCTTTATAATTCAGACATGCTGCTCTACTTTTGATTTGGACCTCAACATTAAACATAAAACTGGTTTCTCGATGATCTGGAGCTGAGTGTGTGAGAGATAAATCCAGAAGGAGAGGTCTTAGGCATAAATGCTGAGGACACTGAGGCAGCATTTATTTATTTGGACCTGGACACTGATGATCTGGACCTGGATGCTGACGGGGACCATATTCATTTATTATTTTTTATTTTTTAATATTCTTATGGATATTTTGAATTTATTTCTAGAGCTGCTCATTTCAATATCTGTTATTTTTGATGACTACATGTGGTGTTTTGTTTGATTACCCTTATTTTTTGTTGCTGTACTTTTATGATGATTCTATTTTCCTGAATTTAATGAAAGTATTTTCTGTGATGTGCCTCTGTTATTGTTCAGTTCATCAGTTAATGCTGTATGGTGTCTTCTTTTATGTTTGTGTTCTGTGAGTATGAATGTTTACTTTCATTTTTTATTATTTATTTGTTCAGCTTGTTATTTTGTTTGTTCATGTATTTATGTATTTTTTTACGTTATGATGTGATGTCTCTCTTTCTGAATCTTTTTTCATTTGTAAATATCATATTCAAACAAACTTTTCTTTGTACCTATTTTCCACTTTAGCTTATATCTGATTAATGTTTCACCTCACATAACTGAACTGCCCTTGTGTTGTTTTTTTGAGACAAGAGGCTTATGTGCCACTGTTTTTATCTGTGCCTTGAGGAAACAATAAAACAACAAAAATACAAATTATAATAATTTAAATTTATTTTCTATTTTTCAGTATTTTTGATAGCTCCATTAGTGGTTTTTTCTTGTATTCCTCTGTGTAGTTGTCTTAATAAACATCAGATTACCCTCTAATATCCCTGATCTCATGTTCTGGGGCCTGAATTGCAGGCTTGTTTCCTTTTCTCAAAAAAAAAAAAAAAAATCACATGCAGTTTTAAACAATAAAACCTTCGATGGAAGAGTTTTATTTTTGTTTTTGACAAGCTTACACACAGAATTTATTCTTTGTGTGTTTGTTCTGTCCTATGTAGTAGTGTTAGTGATACTTTCCCGTGTTTTTATATTGTTGGCGCCATCTTGTGGTAGCCAGGAGTGATCTTCTACTCGCGCGCATTTTTACCTTCACTTCCGGTCTGAACAGGAAGTAGCGCTATTTGACGAATTGACTCTACAGCCGAGCTTGGGTTCATTCCTTTCTTCATGCTAGAATAAGGTCCGTAAATATGACCAACGTAAACAGTAATTCTTTCGACATAGCTGCCATGTGTTTTTTAAGTTTCTCTGAAAAATGCGATGGTAATTGAGTCAGCTTGTAGCTAAAAGATATGTACATGCTAATGTAACAAGTGTTTAACATGTTTTTAATTTGCAAAAAGTCCACCCTCAGTGATTAATTATGTGTACTTATGTTTTTAATAATGTGTTTAAATATTTATTCTGCATATATTTTATTTATTTTATTTTGTTTTATTTTGATGGGTCATTTCCGGCACGTTTCGCGCTCTTGTCCTCAGATGCCCTGAGAAGAACTTCAGGAGAGGTGAGTTTTTCCCTTTAATCCTGTTTAATTAGAGCTAAAACGCTGTTAAAATGATTAAGAGTTGTTCATATTTATGTTGTAAGGCTCACAGATCGTATAAAATGTTATGAATGTCTGAAAGTGTATTTTTTAAGTGTTTTAAATGACGTACAATACGTAATTTCAAAAGCTAATTTACCGAAGTCAAGCTAGTCTGTCAGTCTGAGCAGCTTCTCCTGCAGCTGCTGTGCTCTCTGCTCCTTCAGAAGTCTGCTGGTGAGGATCACATCCATAAAGTTTGGTCCACTGGAAATACGATTTATTTCGTACAGGTATGTAAACCCCTTTTTGTTTGAAGTTTCAATTTATTTTTTGAATTATATTTTATTTGTGTAACATTGTATGCTAATTTTAAATGTTTTTAATAGTTTTTTCATGGAAAAAATTATGGTGTCCAGAAAGTCTCTTTACAATTTAAAAACATGATTACAAAGGCAGTTGATGAGATATATTTACCAGATTTGTTTTATTTAATTGGTGTTTATTAAAGTTTTTATACACATTGATATTTTGTGTTTCAGATATTCTGTTAATGTTAATGTTATTCCCTGTCTCCATAAATTTCTTGTGTCATGCACAAATTGAAAGACATGATGGTGGATCTCTTCCATACTCAGTTCTGTAGATTCACTGAATCTGCACATCTGATTTTGTCTCAATAAACCAGGACACACATTGTGCCATCTCTTGAGGCATGGCCGTCATATATATATATATATATCTATCTATATCTATCTATCTATATATATATATATATATATACACACACACACACACATATATATATATCTATATATATATATCTATATCTATATATATATCTATATATATCTATCTATATATATATATATACATATATATATATATATGTATATATATATACACACATATATGTATGAATGTATATATATATACATATATATGTATATGTATATATATGTATATATGTATATCTATATGTATATATAATATATGTATATATCCTAATTAGAAAGTACTGTAATAAAAGCCTGGTTCCAATTAAACGCCTACCCCAAATAGTCGGCTGGTCCCAAATTAATGCCTGGTCTGCACAGTTTTTTTTATTGTTATTTTTTTTATTTTACGGTAAATGTATAACAGAAAAAGCAAATAAAAGTGGAAATACAAAGACGAATCTATAAAGTCAAAACAATTATGTTGCTGTATGAATCAATTTAAATCAGAAAGTAAATCCATGAATCTGAAGAATCTATCTTATTAAACTGCTTCTGTATATATTCATAGTTCTCATTGACTTCCAGTGTTTGAGCTAAGCTAGTTAGTGGGGGGCTCTGCAGAATGAAGGTTATCAGGTTTTCATGGACCCGGAACTTAGGCAAGACACGAAAAAGTTTGCATTTAACTTCCGTTGTGACTTACAGGAAAAGTTTGGTTTCTACAGCTTTCACATTGTTTATAGAATGAAGTAGAACAATATACTCACCCAGAAGGCTTTCCTGATCCAAACAGTGCTTCAGGAGATATTTAGATCCAAAATCGAGCTTTGGACATCCGTATAATGGTAGCACATAGGGCATACAGCGCCGCTCCTAAAACTGCAGTAATCGTCAAAAAACAAAAAAAAACACAACGAAATTTTTACTGCGCACATTTTTCTGCACATTTTTCCTTTACTTTTAAAACTGATATTGTTAGCAGTTAAAGAAAGAAAGGAATAAAGAAGAAGAAAAAACAGAAAAGGTAGCAGTTAAAACGTAAATGTGGCGTTTAATGGGCACAGTAAAAACAATTGCAACAAGCACATCTCAAAAGCAATGGCATTGTACTGATCTGCTTTTATTAGCCTCTTCTTTTTATGTATTTTTTATTAATATTGCTTTATAAAGCCAAAGAATTTCATTTTTACTGTATTTATAAGCATTTCTTCTTATTTTTAAAAAATATTTAATTAACTTGTCTTTATACAAAAACTTTTATTATTCTTTTCTTTGATGGATAACTTTTTTGATTGATATTGATTTATTTCACAACATTACTTTTTTATATTGTCGATTCATCTTTATATTTCCACTTTTATTTGCCTTTTCTCTATACATTTATTTTTGTGATTTGGCACTCTTACTACTCCATAAGTAAATGTCAGATGTCCTGAGGATGTGATGAGGAGAGAAGAGCGATGCTTAAAGACTGGTCCTCTGAAAATGTGATGTGTTTTGTACAGAAACTGCTTTAGATCTTTTTCTTTTCTTTTCTTTTCTTGTAATTACACACATTTACAACTTAAAAAGGACAAATACTTGCTAGGATTTTTATTTTAATCCAAAGAAGGTGCAAAATAATTAACTCAAAGGGCAGGTTCTGACAAATTTATTTACAAAAATTCTGCTTTTTGTGTTTTCAGAATATGCTCACCCTAGTGTTGGAATAAGTTTGTACATGCCTTATTGTATTTTTATGTTAAATGTTAATGGAACTGTTTTTATTGTTTTGCAGTTGAACAGAGTAAACTTCATGAAAGTCATCGTCTTGTGGAGCTCTTTGGAGGCTGTTTAAAGGTGGGCTAGCCAGCTTTGGAAGATAGTGAGGCCTACACAGTTTTTATTCCCTCAGATTGAATTCATGGATTGATTTCATTCAGAATGATTTTGAATCTGTGATTTCCTCAGGTCAGAATTTTAAGATTACGGTCAGGACATTGAGAGGTAAGTCGAAATCTTATAATTTGAACATGTACCCTGCGATTGAAGTCAGAACTATTAGATTAAATAATCAGAAATCTCAAATTGAAATCAGAATCTTAAGAGTAAATTTCTGAAATTAAAATCAGACATTTGAGGTCAAATTTATGAACGTAAAGTCTGAACTCTGAGGACTCAACCACAGTTCTGGGGTATCAGTAAGAATATAAAAAAAGACTTTAAGAAGCTTTTTGAGTCTCGCATTTGGATCTGTTCCTTCAGTTTTACATTTACACCAGATTGTATGAAAATATATCTTTTGTCTTTGGAATCACCTATATATACGTAAACTCTGTAAAAGTTTCAGATGATTATTGAAACTGTTTCCTATCTTAGCGTTTAAACCGTGTTTAATAACCCCATGGGGTCAGTAACTGACAGTGATGATGTTCATTGCCTGGAAAGTCAGAGCTATATTGTCTGCTCCTCAGCAAAGCAGCAGTGATCCCTCAGACACCAACTTGAACGGACAGTTTGGAGTGTTTGGCTTCTGAAAGTGAAAGTATAGCAGAGGGAGCTTGCACGGACATTGTACCGGAGGTTTCTTCCCTTTAAAACCACACAAAGAAAACATGCTGACACATTTCTATCTTAATCTCAAATAAACAAAGTCAGCAGTACTTTATTTCTTTTAAAGGAGGGAACAGAGTATTATTGTGCTTTATTTGATTTGTTATCAAATACAGCGCACACTAAATCAGTGTGTGTTTGAGTGATAACTTTGGTCACACTAACTGCATGGGATTTAATAAACACAGAAAGAATATTATGTGACTTAATGCACTTTTAGATGGCAGAAAAACTGCAAGACCTCCCTCTCATCCTTCTCCGGCTGATCAGTACCTGCTCGCCCACTGTGGGGTGAGGGAAGAATTTTTGAAGTGACACCAAAGATTTTTGTAATGGTGTCAAAACGACCCAAAACTGTCCAGAGCACAGGGAAAAAAACAGAGAAAAAAAAATGGGAGGAAGAAAGAGGTAAGTAAAGATTCAGTCCTGATATGATGCATCAAACTGTTGCATTTGCTT